>JAODTR010009560.1:0-29654 GCA_025399935.1 Amblyopsis rosae | reverse complement strand
TAAGAAGAAGAAAACGTACAATAACAATAAGGGCTTCGCCCCTTCGGGGCTAGGCCCTTAATAATAATAATAATAATAATAATAATAATAACAACAATAACAACAAATTTAGGACGCCTTTCAACGCACTCAAGGTCATCTTACATTGCAAATAGGCACAGAGATAGTGAGTGTCTCGCTGCGGAGGGGTACTTCTAGTTACTGAAGTCTGGGACACAGCGCTGCCTAACTGGGTCAAGACCCGCCTACTTGACAGGAGAGCTATTTTGATGCCGACATGACATGACCACATTGGATGTTAAACGTATACTGAGAAATGTGTTGGAAAACCTAACGGCACAAGTGGCTTTTTACAGGTCTGTTAAAATAAGTATGGTTTCTGCTTAAAAGAAACAGAGAAACGAATCTTAATCACTGCACTGTAGTTCCAGAAATATATATACAGACGTTTGAGTGACAGTGCTAACAGCCTATAACACTTACTATCCCACTTCCTGGTAATGCTGAAGTGCTTACTAATGAATGGAAACGGCTAACTGACAACACATTAGCTACATGATCCATTTCTGGGCCGAAAAGCTGTCATTGTGTCAAGGCATACATCCTGATAGGCACCGTGAATGAAGTACACAGCAGTGGACGATAAAGGTCAATACGAGCCGGCCCAGTACTGACCTGATTACGCACAAAGCATGGTAGATGGGACTCTTCTCTGTATCCAACGGCTCCAGTGGCTGGGATAATGAGATGGCTATGGCACAGGACTACAGCACTCTTTACTTGTTATTCTTCTACAGGCCTCTGTGTCCTTGAGGTGTGTCTATCTGCCAGCTGCAGTCTGGCTCTGGCATTCACACTCACAGCTGCTCTCACACAGATAGTGATGGCAAGCTGCCTAGCCTCACCTGGCTACAAGTGCCTCAGTGCAACGTCTATTTAAGCACATGGCAGTGACTCAGGACTGACGTGTGGCATACAGTACCTGGAGCTATATATACAGTACTTATGATGCCAAATATGGCTTCCATTTCCATGCTGCTCCTTCTCATTGCATTTTCCTTTTACACATTCCTGCATGTGTGCAGACTCAGGCGGAGGAAGAAATAAATGCAATGAAAGATTAAGAATTGTTTTTTTTTACAGTAAGTGAAAGAAAAAACAATTCTCTAGCATTTTTGTATAGCCATTGTAAACATGAGCTCCATCTCCGTCCGTTCATCTCATTAGCGACCATTCACTGCCGACTTACAGCATGTGAGTGCTGAACTCAGTCAACTGTAACCTAACAGGAAGAAGACACACACACACACACACACACACACACAGTATATCAGGGGTGGGGCATCCTGGTCTCGGAGGGCCGCTGTCCTGCATGTTTTAGATGTCTTACCTGATTCAAATGAATGGACCGTTGGAAGCATGATAACGACCCGTTCATTAGAATCAGGTGTGTTGCAGCAGGGAGACATCTAAAACATGCAGGGCCTCTACCCCTGCTATACATCAAACAACTAGGAAGTCTGAATGCAGATACAGACATACAGAGAGGTAGATTGTGTACTTTTTAAAGTACACAAAAAACGTTCCTGTCTGAGAATTGTCCGGAATTTGGAAAAACAGTAGCTTACTGGATGCCATGGCGGCGCATGTGGCTAGAAGGGGATGAATTCCGGTCCTGTCACAGCACGGTGTGGCTGCTCATAACGTGTGACTGAAGATTGCAGGTAACGGACACTAAATGCTAAAATGCTTGTGCGCTATTCGAACATTTTCATTAGATTCGCTTCGGGAACGTGCAACTCAGACGAGATATATCCTACTACTGTTACAGGGAGCTCATCTCTTTCCAAACCCGAAAACACAGTTGGCGGTGTTTACGGTGGATTTAAGTTTGTTGGAGGTGGCTGAACTGAACCTATAGTACAACAATCAAGGCTGTATGTTCAAAGGTACAGTAACCTAATGTGTAACTCACCTACATTTGAATTCACCTACAGTACAGTAGGGTTTATATGCTTATTTTGTGTGTAAAAGTTCTATGTAAAAGTTAAGTCAAATAGCCAGCCTACCGTTACCATACAGACCATAACTGCTAACAGATTATAGCCTATAGTATAACGTGCACATAAGTTATGCACTGCACAACAGTACAGTACGGTAGGTGTTTTCAGGAATAAAAGGTAATGTCCAGTGTGATCTAATTTGCGTATGAATACTGTGTATCTTTGACTCTATAGATCTGTTTGACAAGGTAGACACATTTGGCAAGAAATACTGAAGAAATATCTGTGCTGTTCTTTTTAGTGTTGACTTAAAAGTAAGACTTACTTTTGACTTGTTCACACCTGTGGAAGCTACTGTACAATCCTCTATCTATACCTTACATATCCACATTAAATGTGGAGATATAGTAGCCTACTGTAGAATAGCCTTTCTAACATTAATTAAGTGTAAAAAATCTATACAGTAGCCAATGCAACCATGTCACAACTTTGAGCAAACCTCATTACAGATATTATTTTAAGGTCAAACCACAAGCCTGGCCAAGCCAATCAGATGCACTACAGAGAGTAACATGTAAAACAATTAATGAAATAAAATTGCCATGTAAAATACAAAAGGGGAACATTGCACAATGGTGACAATTATGTTTGTCTTTAATAAATAGATTTTACTGCGCTCACATTTTTTTAAATGTAGGGGCACATGCTCTTGGGGGGAAAAGTAAGCATAGAGCCCTGCACAGGTGACACACCGCCACTGTTAAAAAAAGTAACTAAGTAAAGTTTACTCTTGAGTACATTTTAAATGAGCTACCTTTTACTTAAAATAATTTAATAATTATTAAAATAATAATATAAATATAAAGATATTTTTGTACTCTTTCCACCTCTGACTGACAGACAGACAGACGTACCTCAGCCAGGGCCTCTGCCTCCAGAGCCTTGTGGTCTCCCAGACTGCTGTGTCTGGTGGCTCCAGGCCCTCCTCTCAGAGGGTGGCCCTCGGGGAAGGCCCTCCTCTCTGGGTAGTTGATGCTGCCGGCGCTGCCGAAGGTCCCCATGCGCCTCTTGTCGGGGCTCTCCACGCGGCCCCTGCTGATGGCCACCTTGTGGGGGCTGCTGGGGCAGGCGGCCGCTCTGGGCGGGGTGTTGGCCCCCCTGGAGGGGCTGTGGGCGTCGGCGCCGCTCCGCCGGCGTGGCGCGGCCGCCCCGTCCGACCGGAGCCTCACCCTGCGGGGGGAGAAGGGCCCAGAGGGTCACGCACCGCTGGAGGCTAAGGGGGGAGACAAGGTGGCTGTGGCGCGGCCCCCCTTACCTGCCAATGCCCCCTGCCAGGCCGTAGTCAGGGCACTGCTCCAAGGGGGAGGGGGCGTCCGCATTGCACGAGCCCCTGTCGTCTAGCAGTGGCCCGCTGCTGGCCTCGCTGTCGCCCTTCTGGCTCAGGTTGTCTGAGAAGGCGTCATCCCTGTTAGAAAAACAAGGACACGGTTTCACCCTGTGTGTGGGGTGCATGCAGGACGTACAGTCTCATAGGCCTGGGTCCAATCAATCCAAGTCCTCGCATCAGCTGCCATACGGCGGAACCATGGGCATGAGGCTGCCGTAGTATTGTTAGCTACAACACTATCCACTTGACGAACATCCATCTCATCAGCGCTGATGTGATTTAGCAACGTTACTGGGGCGGTAGGCTACTTCTACCAAAACAAATGTTACAAATATAAACTATATAAATAATAAATAACATTTTATTTTTTGCCCACAAAATTACTGCGTTTAGATCCAATCCATCCAACGTTCATCAACATGCACAGTACGGGGAGCTATGAGATGCTTGAGATCGTCAGACACTGATATTGACTGCTTGTCAATGGTGGAAATGTCATTTTGTGCACCGTTTGTATTTAGGAGCCAGTAACTATGATGTAACTTACGTAGCAGCGGTGCAACAGAAAAAGAATGCTCATGTAGTTTCAAACTGTTTCAACGTGTGGTCTCAGGTACACTCTGCACCCAATATTAGGATGTAGCTTACGTTCAAGCTGGTGGTCATCATACATTAAACCGTCCCTGACGGCCACTACACAAGTTATCAGTCATTATGCTGGTTCAGATGAGTCACTCACAGGTCTTGCACCACGATATACTGGTGAGGGATGAGGCCGTCCACGCCGTTGTGACGGCCTTCCCACCAGTCCTCTGAGGCCCGCTGGTACAGCAGCAGAGATGCTCCTTTCTTGAAGGAAAGCTCACGCGGGCTGCGTCCAACGTAGTCAAACTTGGCTATGGCCTCGATCTGCTCCACCTCTGATGGTGTAAACAGACACACAGCAAGAAAACCATTAGTTTTTCATTTGAACGCATTCTTTTTTTTTTTTTAAACCACATTTTCTTTCTTGATTTCATTAAAGAATATCACAAGACATAAAGAAATATAACAAATACATCTGCTTTAAATGGTACAGTAAGCAATTGTAAGCTAATGCTCTTTTAGTCAAATCCACCAAATATCTTCTCACTGTCCTCCATCTTACCGTTCTCTGTGCGTGCTGAAAGAATAATCTGATCTTTCTACACAGCCCTGGTTCCAAAAAAATAAGAACATAAGCAAAGTGGTGCAGACCGCACCACACAACACTAGCCTAGTAAATGTGTGTCCAATGTGTGGGGCGGAGCTTCTGAGGAAGCAGCCTCAGAGGTATAGTCAGAATGACTGACTATACCTGTAAGTGGTACGTCACTTTAATCGCTCTGCTTATTCACTTCAAAGTTGTCTGATAAGGAAAGCACAATGTTTCCCATAACTGCAGTCCCCTCCACTGCTCACTCTACACAATTCAGTTACATAGCTTACATCTATAACACGCTGAGGCTCGCCACACCGCTCTCATTTGCTGATAGGAACAGTCAAATAAATTAACTGCACATTTCGGTGCCAAGCTGGCGTATTAAATTCCATGTGCTATCCAGCAGGGGTCAGGCTAGCATAACTATGCAGAGAAAAAGCTTTCAGCATGAAATACAGTTAAACAAAAAGACAAGTTAAACCTGAAAATTCCACACAAGGTGAGACAGAAACTCATGATATGTGGAAACAAAGATATAAACACAAATCTTATATCACAGATTTTAGACACAAGAGCTTGAAGAAGTTTTCCTATTATGACTTCACATTGCAGGGCTCCAATAAAAGAGCCTCTTGGTACTAAAGCAGGAGCCTATAATGGACAAGCATCTTTTGTTCAGCTTTACTATTCAGGGGGAAGAGTACAAAGTGTGGGCACTCATGCTTCACATGGCCAACATCACAGATGGAGCTCTGAGATAGAGTTACCCTAGCCTGGCCCTATGCAATGCACTGGCTCAGTGGCACTCTTTAGAAACTTTACAACACCACCGTGACCACTGAAAGGAAGCGAGACACTGCTTGCAAGATTACGAACAAGTAACAACTTCCTTAAAACCATAAAGCATATCAATATTACACTGTACAGAACCAACACATATTGTAGAATCACACTAAATTAGAAAACTATGGGTATAGATTATTTAAACATCCTTTCACAACCCCTCTGAAAGAATCTCTTGAGGGGGTCCCCAAGTTGGAACCGCTGCCTCATCATACATACACTTGCCTTTACCAGCCTAACATCAGTCACTCTGAGAAGTGAGAAAACCAAGCAAAACCATAAGACCACCCCACAGGACTTGTTTACAAGGGGGAAGAGAGAGAGAAAAAGAGAGAGACTAGCTTGACATCTTCAGCTCCAAACATGCTATAGCTCTTTCATAACCATAAGCTGTCTATTTAACCATAAGCTTCAGTCAGACATACTTTAAGAAAGAGGTCTTAATTAAAACTCAATAAATACATACAAATGATCATGCTGTTCGTGCCCAAAGAAAGACATAGTAGTTTTAACATATGTATGGAAAGCACATGATAGCCTTTTCTTGAGAGGATGCTATGTAAACACACACAGTACTGCAAGAACATTTGGGAACAGACCTTCATCACTTGTGTGTGGTTCAGTTCCATTATCAGCCTCATCAATGGTTCCTGGCTCACTGTGGGGACTGTCACTGCAGGAGATCAAAAGTGTTTCATGAATATGACACATGTAAACAGACAGGCCATAGAACTCAGTGTTTTGTGAAAGCCATGGCAAATTAGTGATTTTAGTTTCGAAATGTAAAATAAATGTGGTATTCTTAAAAGAGCATTCTTTAATGTACTGTATGGACTTTTGATGTTTGATATTTCACTATGCCCTCAATTAATGAGTTCCAAATACTGTAGCTAAGTGGGGAAGATTATACAGATCAGATCAAATGTGGTTTATGAATGAGGATAATGCTATTATATTTGGAGAGAAATACGTCCACAGAAATCCACAGTGTATTGCATTTCCTTTAAAGTAGGGATGTTAACAATTAATCATTGATTGGTCGTGAAGAATTTGGTTGATGGTGAGTCGGTGTCAAATAAAAATATGAATTCAGAACAACTGTAGAGTCGTTCTGAACTGTATCAATGCCAGGAAACCTTTAACTACGTGGCAGCAATAAGACATCACATACCAGAGTATACTATGTAACTATTTAGGAGACCGATGATTAGCCTCATGCGGCCATACGCTGCATTGAGATCACATGAGCAGCTGCTGTCCATAGCATAGAGCGAGAGAAGGGAACATTTGGCTTGCTTGGTCAGGGTCCATTTTGAGTTTATAAAGCGGCCATGCCCACAGTAACTGTAAGCACTGCAATGCCATTGGTAAATGCATCACAACTGCAACGCTGTGCCATTGGTGACGAATTGGCACAAGGACGCCGCCGCACCACTGCCACTTGGGCCCATTCAGAGCAGGTGTTTCAGCCACTGGATTGGCTGTCACCAGGATGTGTTCAAGTCTCACCATGATCACACAATGACATGCTCACCTCCCTCAATAAGAGTCAGTAGGCTTGGTCAAGGGCATGGACAGAAGCCTTGTTACGTTTTAATGAGGCTCGTTACGTTAGTGTAGTTAAATACTGTAGACGTACGTACCGTTTTTATTAGACGTGTCATTCATCATTCAGAAATTGTCAGGATATATAATGATTTTATTATATATTGACGTCGTAGTAGATATGACAAAATGCTGTAACTTTTCTGATAAAATATTGGTTGCTTACAATTGCTGGTGTATGACCTGTCCAACTAATGACAAATACACTACGTGTAAGTCGCTTTGGATAAAAAGAGTCTGCCAAATGCTGTAAATGTAAATAAAATGTATTATTATATTAGTGTGAAAAAGATTTGAATGAAAAACAAGCATTGCTATAGGCAGAATGGTCGTGTTTTTGGTCAATTAACTGATCGTTAATGTTGTTGATGAAGGAGCAAGATTGGCGTAAGGAAATAACGTCACATTCACATCCCTACTTTGACGTGTTTACTCTGTGGTGGAGCTAACACTTACCAGTACTCCTCTCCACCAGTCATGCACTTCTCATAGACTGGGCCATCCAGTTCACGGAGACTGGGAAAGATCACTTCATGATGGATGATAATGGTCTTGATGACCTCATTAACGTGCGCTTGGCAGGCTACGGGGTCTTGGCCATCTGGGATGGGCATCAGGGTGGGACCAAAACAAATAGCGAGGTTGTATGCGTCCATCATGTTCTCGTCGCTGTACTGGGAGACACTGGGGGGAGAGTCAACCATGTTATTCACACAGGGAAGGATCATTCATTAAACATGTACTGTATTCATTTTCTGTGAACTGTTACTTCCCTGTAATAAAGGGCTGTGCCTTTACATGTGGAATTGAAACTTGTGGTTGAAACCAGTGTTAACTAAACCATTGTAGTTTGAACCTGAGAGGGCATTTCCCTCCCAAACCAGAGAGTCTCACACTGCTTTGAATTCAGTCACCATTCTCCCACCTTCCCCCTACAGCAGGGGTGGGGAATCCTGGTCCTGGAGGTCCGCTGTCCTGCATGTTTTAGGTGTCTCCCTGCTCCAACACACCTGATTCACATGAATGGTCGTTAGAAGCCTGAAACGACCCGTTCACTAGAATCAGGTGTCCAGGACCAGGGTTCCACACCCCTGCCCTATAGCCACAGCACTCTCTCGCACAAATGTGTGTCAGACATTAGCAACAAGCTGGGGTGTAAATGGAAGGCTCTGGGGCCACTATGACACACAGAATGCACCCATAACAAGTTGCAGAAACATCTGCCCATTGTGTCTTATACGGTTTGGCAATGCACTTGCTCATGCGTTGTTAAGGGGTCTTTAACTTACTTTTAATTCACGGATGAGTTTTATGCTACCTAATAGATGTCCCATATGTTAGAGAGTAATGTCATCATATCTCAAATATAGCTACTGTGTGTAGCTATAGTACATAATGGAGAAATGTAAGCTTAAAGTGAGCCTTGTGCACTTCATTACACAACTCCTACCATAAATTAACTTAACCACACATTCCTAAGCGCTCTCATTTGCCAACCCATTCCACATTGCCATCTGTATTATAAAGGGAGTGGGTTTGAACTGATGTATGTCAAGAGGTAAGTTGGAGCAGTATATCAACAGCTGGTACTGCAATACAGAGGGCATAAAACAACAGAGTTAAACCTGGGGTGGGAAATCCAACTCTTTGTTGTGCTGGGGGACATGGTAAAGGGAGCATTTATAACAGGGAGTAAATTGGACGGATATATTGCTTGGGTAAAATATGAGTTTCCAGGCCCGTAAATATTCCTAAAGCACTGCAGACATATTTAGCAATGCATAGCATAAGCATTGGGTCTGTGCAATACATCTTTTTAAATTGCAGCTATCGTGAACCTATCCGATCTTATTCCGATGAAGTATCATTCCACACTCATGGTTAGGATGTGAAAGGCATAAGATCCTCTTGTTTTCAAACACAAAATGCAAAGCTTTTATTGCCCACATAACTAATGTGATTTGCAGTTAAAGACAGTGAACATGGAACTTACTGATTTAGGAAAGCAAAAAGGTATCTCATGACGATGATGATTGTGCGTGGGAGGGTCACAGTGATTTGCTGGACGTGATGTGCTCGCTCTGCCCCTGACTCCAGCTCTGATTGGTTCAACAGAGTCACAGTTAGATTGCTGCACATAACGGGAGGGAAGGCTGACAGCTTTTGCTAACGAGCTGTGTTAATTAGAGGAGCCCACAGGCCAGTAACTGTTTCTTTTTAAAAACATGCTGTCACATATTCAAACGCTCTGCAAAGCAGCAATAACACGAAATGTATATTGACAACCACTGTTGTTAATATAACAATATGAGCTACTACACTGTTTTATAGCCCTCTACACCCATGTGTGTTTTCATGCCTTTTTTTGTTACCGTTTCTAAAGCAGTGAGTTTGCGCTTTGAAGACACTCAATTAAATAATAAATATACTGTATATGGGATATTTGTCAGGAACAATGTAATAAGAATTTAACAAAAGTTCATTTACAGGACATAGCAGCTTGGCATTCTACTGTATGTTGTCAAGGTAACCTAGCTAAAACTGGCACAGGTAAGAAAATGGGAGATACTGTAGATTTCATGTGTGTGTGAAATTAACTGACAAAGCAAATAAGACATGTTTTATTAATATTTTAGTTTGTCTTAACAGAATACAGTTTCAGTTAGTAATCCTTTTTTGTAATGCCTCTTTCACAGCTACCTGTAGTTTTAGTGTTTTTAGTTTTCATTAACGATAACAACCACACTGAGACTGTAAGAGCTCTTGTTTTACATCACAGCATTAACCAGACCTCACCATGCCAATCACAGTGAGGCTGCAGCGAACATGCAAAGAACGAGGAGGCTTTAACAGTGACACATGACACTTTAATAGATGCCCCATGCTGCACTTCACCCAAGCCCTATGCCATACTGAGTCACTGAGCTATTTGGGAGCAGGGGAAAGGATTCTGTGGTGTGCTGACTGTACACATGGTAGTCTGATGGGGCCGGCACTCTACTCTTTTTATTGGGTTTCTGTTAAATAACAGGTCCTGGTCTTCAGATTGTTTCCATGTGCTGTGCTGCATGCCTCAGCCTGCTTCTGCTCAGCCAACTATCTAGCTAGAAGCTTTTGCTGAACTGTGCTGAACCACGCCACTCACATCATACACTACATTAGCTTTAAGGGCATATAGCATATCATCATGTCCATTTTTTCCACTAAATTCAATTAAGCAATGTTTTATTTATAAAAGGACCATCTGCCAATTCCTTTTTTGGCCTAACCCAGTGAATAACACATACGTGGGTGTTCTGGGAGATTGTCCAAATCATACAAAACAGTGCTGGCCACTAACTTAGTGTGCCACAATAGGTGTACAAGACAATCTCCTCAGTAGAGAACTATAGATCAATATGTATCGTCATGTAGTCCACCGCTAAACCACTAAATATTGACATTGGCTGTAGGTGCATTTGTGTATTGTGCACACACACAAAATAAATAAATAATGATTTTTATATATACGCATACATTTCAGAATCAATATAACGGTTTTCCATGACTTACTGATGGTGGAGATTAGGTCCAAGAAGCGTTCCTTCGGGAACAGTGGGTTTTCCAATCCCCTGAAATACAGCTTCAGCACCCCCGCCACTGAGTTGATATCATGCTCATTCTGCTCGTCAATCAGAGAGTCTTCACCTGTTAAAAACAACAGATTAACCGTGGAAAAAAGACAAGAGCAATTGAGCAGCGCGTGATTAGGCAACCAAGGGAAGACACATTGGCTAGAAAATACCCTCCAAATGCATGCCTCTGCTGAAGAAAGGAAACACACGGAAATGTGCTATTAATTGCAGACTGTCAAACAATGACTCACCTCTCTCAAATGAGTTTTTAATATCGTTGACCTCCACCTGTGAACCTGGCACGCGGAATATGCCCTGCTGTTGCAAACCTGAAAAAGCACAAAAACTATAAGACTGAGATTAAGGCCCACGATTATCTCCATACCCAAACACTAGTTACATGAAAGCCCGTCAAACACACACAATGTAAAAGGTAATGTAATCTAATCATGAAAGGAGGTGACTTTCTATCCAGGAGAGGGCCCCTCTGTATTGTCTTAACATATGGGTTCAGTTTGGAAGCTCTTAAATCAGGTTTTTGGGAGTTTCATTAGGTCCAGACCCAGGGCTAAGACTGCAGAGGCTTCAGGCTACAACTGAGCTGAAGGTAGAGGGGAAGGAGTTATGATGGGGGAGGTGTCTGGTGTGACTAAGCAACAACCATACTGTATGTGTGATCCATTCATGGCCCAGACGCTGAGCTTTGGATAGGCAGAATAACGACAACTGTTTCAATCTCTTCCTGAAGCATTTATGAAGATATGATTACTATAGAGCCGTTCGTGGAGATATTCTGAACTCTATTATTTAAAGGGTTTTGATGGACTAAAATTATACTCCCTATCTTTCTGAGGTAGTCATTATTATAGACAATACAGGACACCTACCATAGAGATTGATGTATCTAATACAGCTCTCCACAACAAGTGGAATCGGCTGACCTGAATCCTAAGAAGATAAAAATGTTAATAATGGAAACGCGAGACACAAATCAATAAACAATGAAAGTGGTAAACGGTTGGTGCTAACCTTTACATCACAATAAAATGCTTAAAGTCACGTTAAAGTATCAAAAATATCAACCATTGCTAGTCTTATGCTCCATCTATACTGTATTCATGGGATATACACTGCTGAGCATGTTTGAAGGAACAAACAGCTCTGATAGGCTCATAAACATCTTTGTGAAGCACAATTCATGAGCTGCAGTAAAATGAAAAATAAAAGCCATTTTTATTCATGACCCGATAGTCAGGACAAGCAAACAGAAATCGCATGCAAGCGTAGCCCGTTAGAATTAGCATGGCCACGGCAGAGAAGCAGAAGCAGGTATATTATACAATACTGTAGCTGGCATCGGGCCCCAGTCTATACCCTCCCTCATAGCAGTACCTGAATGCGGGCACGGGCATTCCTCCGTCCTCTGGAGCAGAAAGCAGCAAAGCAGCAAAGGGCAGAGTAAAGGAGGCAGAGGAGCACAGTTAGAAAAGCTCAGGTGGCAGAAGCCTCTCTGGATGTTAGAGAGGCTGCAACGAGGGAACTGGCATGGGATAGCAGGGGATAGGGTTTGTGGTATTGACGGAGAAAGACCAAAGCCTGTCTGTCTGTCTGTCCTGACACAGTAGCTGTATTTAGGAAAAGCCAGGTTAAATCCTCTGCGCCCACAGAGCAGGGAGGAGGATTAGGTGTTACTGCGGTAGGAAGCGGGAAGAACACAAAGCAGGAGAGCGTGAGAGGCAAAAGCTCTAGTGGCCTTTCCCTCTAACCCAGGCCCACAGGGTGCAGCTGTGCCACAAACCACCACCAGGGGGGTACCTTGATGAAGGTCTCCATATTGCCGTTAAACAGCTTATAGTTATACACGGAGCGTGGCCTAGGCTTCCGCATTTTCTGGGGTTTAGGGGGCAGAGTAGGGGGCCTAGAAAACGATGGACAGAAACAAACACCATAGTCTGAGAACCAGTTGTGGAAAAACTCATATGAAAGAGCTGTCACTTTTAAAGAACATTAAAACCCCTGCATGGCGATAACAGGACTGTGTGTGAGATTGCCATTATTTGAGCTTGAACTTGCCCTTGAATAAACTCGTAACAAGTCCTGAGGGAACTGGGTCACAGAAAGGTTCAGTTCTCTCATAACACATTCACTCATTATTTATTGAAAACACACCACTGGTTAATGATCCCTAAATATTCTTTACAACAGTGTTCCCCAATCCTGGTCCTGGAGGGCCGCTGCCCTGCATGTTTAAGATGTCTCCCTGCTCCAGCACAGCTGACTCTAATGAATTGCTCTTTATCAGGATTCTAATGCTTCTTTACAAGGTTAAGAGAATCTATCCCACCTGCTTATACAGTATTTAATGTTAGAAGGTATAGTGTGGGAGAAACTGTGACTTTTAGTTGGGTCTAAATGTGACCAATTTACCTATCTGGAAACACAATTAAGTGTTTCCTGTATTATTCCATGCTTAAGACCAATCATAAATTATGTATTGAATTTCAAGTACAATCTGGAATTCTTTGGTTCCAATTTACCTCTCTTTCACTCCCAAACGATGTCACACACATAAACAGTTTATTTTCAACAAGCCACCAAAAAAAACAAATTTTACATCTGATCTGTCACATCATTAAAAAATATATGTGAATAGCTTCTTTTTTTTGAGGGGGGGGGGGGGGTGTTTACATCAATGAATCACGCAATGCAATGCAACAAAATACTGCTCTGTATACAAATATGTCACAAACTATTAAAAACCTAATTGTATTAATTTCACACAGTTTGTGTTTCATGTATGCGCTCTAGTACAATTATACAATTCCCATAAGGAATCTTACCTCGTTGTTCCACATTCGGCTCTTTGTCCTAAGTGGAGAAAAATAAAGAGAAAAGTATAAAGAAATGTCAGTGTTTTCATGGGGCTTATTATTTTATACATTTATGTATTATTGAGAGAAACCAGAGCCATTGAGTGGGAAATTAATGGCTACGGACCAATACCATGCTTAGGACAAAGCTATTCACCAACGGTCCCACCGTCCTCAGGGGAGCAGCAGGGCCCTATAGCTGTGGGCCTGCTTCTCGGAGCAAAGAAAAAGAAGGGCTTGGGGGTGGGGCGGGTCATCCAACACTGGTGACACTGAGTGATGTCTGTGCCGCCTCACTGAGCCTTTTGTTCCTATGTGAACACATACATATACAAACGCCACACGCATGCCTTCTGAACTAGAGCTAATACAAAAATCGCACAGCGCTATCGTTGCTAGCTTTATGTTCGGACATTTTGAAACCATCGTGCTGTGTTGTGATTAGATGCATCTTACAAATGTTTAAATAATGTTACTTAATGCACTACTTTAAAACGAGAAACCAAGATAAAAGATAAACAAATATTTCTGACAGTGTGGATATCTGGTGAACAGTGATTGGACCACTGAATAGAAAGGGGACTATCCCTGTTCATAAGGAAACAAAAAGGACACTGCTTCTCACATTGTTTCTTTACTTCAAATGAGAACAGACAAAGAAAACGAAGGCTAAACGATTACTTTACAATTTGACAGATGGGAGCACAGCATTGCCTTCATGCGAACCAAGAAGCAGCCAATTCCCCTCTCGTCATATCAGGCAGTAATAGGCCTGTGTACGTTCTGGCCAGTGGAGCCAATCATGAAGAAATCAATCGCGCCTTTCAAGCGTGAGTAAAAACACATTCCGCGTCAAAAACGACTGCGAGAATCTAAGACAGTTGCTAAAATTCAATGAACATTCACAGAAGGCTTTGTACAGAAGTGGTTTGCAGACCCCACAAGAAACATGGTCTGCGGTCCATATTGATACTATTCCCTATAGCCTACTCTCACGGTTAATTTCATTTCACTCTCTCTCACACGCGACACACACACGTGCCCACGCACGCACCCTGATAAACACGCAGGCAGACACACACACACACACAGGACGTACTAATGAGCAAGACACGGCCGTGATAGATCTGAATAATTCAGCACGGGCTGTACCTGCAGACGCCATATGCCGTTTATGTTAGCTTTACGGCCGCGCCCGTCTCTGCCCAGCGGTCAGGTCACACACACCCAGCCACTAGCCAAACATCCCAGACGCAGGCTGGGGGGGGGGGGGTAATTAAGACCAAGCAAAGCGTTAAACATGACGCGGGCGAGCGTGCGGTGGGGTGTCGCGCGGTAACGACCGCGGCTGCTGCACCTGCGCCGGCAGGCCACAGCTGTGTCCGTGTGATGGCCTGCTCTGTTAGGTGCACCCACGACAGCTGCTGATACGCTATGAGGGCTGCTGATTGATTGGCCGTAAACTGTTCCAGCCTGATGTGGCCATGGTCCCTACGGGAGGGGTGGGGCTTATACGTTGCACTGGAGATGGAATCGCTATGGAGACCAGCCCACTCCTTCTCTAACCAGTGGAAATATGTACGGCTGACAATAGAGGTGCGTTCACATTCGGAGGACTGAGTCGAACATTCGAGGCAAAAGCTTTTATTATTTTATTTACATTTTAATTTGTTTTTAATTTTTACTTTTTAAAAACGTAATTTTTTTTAACTGGAACCCTTAGTCCAGCATCTATGCACGTTCGCTGAGAACTACCTCCGAAGACCATTTCTATGACCAAAGCTCTTCGGTTTTCTCTTGATTGCTCATTTGAACGCACCTCTGATGTGAGCCTTTTCTGCTAGCCCTCTTGAACATCAAGCCTAGTTTCTCTATTCCTTTCACTCGCTCCTTCAGAGACTGCAGCCCACTTTTACTCGTCCACTCATTATCATCAGTTTTATCCCGAGGGCAGACATTTTACAGACCTTGATACAGATCCAGGGGGTCATACATTTTGCATGAAACATGAAGTCAGGTGCCTGCCATAAGGAATACTAGAGAGGGAATAGGAAGAGAGAGGGGGCCCTTACCTTCACCCAGGGTCTGCTTCAGCAAGTCATGTTTGGCCTGCAGTTTAATAATGAGGTTGCTGCCATTCAGAAACTCCTTGAATTTCTGTCAAATATAAGATAAAAGCACCCATGGGTGATTAACACAAACTCAATATATCACCAAAAGCTTACAATAAGTTACATTTCCGATATATGATAGCTAGCACAGAGGCTATAAGAAATGATTTGAAGTGCTGGAAAAGAGGAAATACATTATCACAAAAATAATGCTCAGGTGTGTAACTCAACAAACGTGCAACAAAAGTGTGCGGGCAGTGGGGTTGACGAGACCAATTAAAAGACAGGAACTCACTGTGAAGTAAAACACCTCCGTCTCCTGCTGGTTCGCTCTCCTTTTGGACACGTTCATCTTGCCCATGTAAGACTCGGAGGCCACAGACTTAATGGACTCAGTGGAGCGGCTGTGTTGGAAGGCATCAGATACATCAAAGTCCTCTACTGTCAGCATGTCCTGTAGCGTCTGCATGGTGGCGTCCAGGGTTTTCCTTACCTGCGCACAACGTCAACAATGAAGAATGACAAACATGAGGCAGGAGGGTTTTCTTTGTTTAGTTTTTTATACTCCGTCTCAGTCACATTACCTCAGCCATGAGCAAGAGGACTTTCCATATCATGGCTAGGGACATTTTCAAGGGCGAGTATTAGTGATTTCCTTGCATATCCATTTCAAAAGACAAGCCGGTCCCTAAAACAATAGATGACCTTGGAGTTTTACTACACTGACATCACTCAGGATCTTTCTACATTAATGCAGCTCGGTGGCAACTCATAGCTCACATACACGCACCTGAATAAGAGGCGACAATGAGGAAAGTACATTTTCCTACCGGCGGGGAAGGCAACTAGCCTGGTATAGCAAGACTCAAAATTCACTTTGTCAATAAGGGTCTGGACACGCTCCATTGGAGATGGTTTGTAGTTGCATCGTAATGGACCGTGGCTTGATTTTAAAACTATTGGAGCAGTCTTTAAACATTCGTTACAACTGTTCTTCATCTAGCTCCAACCCCCGGTGCCACAGATCTACATACTAAACCAAATGCTTGACTTCTCAGGTAGCACATCCAGGCTAGAAGGTAACTAGCCAGGCTAGAAGGTAACTAGCCAGGCTCAAAGCCAGGTCACAGGCCTATCTTAGCCCTCACCTCCTCATTCTCAATCTTAAGGGTGGCCAAGCGGGACTGCAGTTGGTGGAAGCGCATCAGGAGTTCGGTCTGGACCGGCTGCTGGGCGCTGACCTGGCATACCTGCAGTCAAATGAGAACAGGGTCAACCATATGCTTAAAGGGCTTATCATTAGATTATCATTTTTGTCAACACAGCCTGCAACATGTTTTTCTTTCCCTCCTACTATGATGTTGATCTAACTAAAGAATAAAAGATTTTGAGTTTGCTGTGGATTCTCTAGTACACGTGGCAATATTGTTTAAATCCTGAAATTGCATGCTGTCAGGCAGTACTAAAGTATATTCGAACATGGCATACCAATGCCAACATTGACTCCTAAAAGAGCGTCAACCCTTCCCCCTGTGGACAAAACAGCTTAGTGTCTTTCTTGACAGAGTGACAAGTCATTAAAAATACAACAAATGAGCTCTCACTTCGTCGCCCATATGTGGGAGGTACTCAAAGCGCATGGGGGGGCAGAACACTTGGTTGTGCATATCCATGATCTTGTGCTTGTCACTGCGGGAGTCCAGATTGTCCACAGCATTCTCTATGATGTCCAGACCCTCATGGCGGGACGTCTCCAGATTGTACTCCGCAGACAGGTAGGTCCTGAAGGTACGCACCAAGCTAGCATGGTAGCCCAGATCACAGCACTGGCAAGGACAAAGGTCAACAATCACAACAATGTGAGGAACTAGAGCAAGTCAAAATAACTAATAATAGTCTATAATCATCTAACAAATCGATAACAATTTACAATCCAAAGCACAAGCAAAATGTCAGATTCCCTTCTGCCATGTGTTTCCGCTTGGAACAATAAGATAATAAGATAAAAAGTTCACAGGAATGAAGGCACTATATCGTTAAGGAGACCCAGCACCATTACACTTATTACAGAGTGCTACATGACCTAACCCAATTAGGCAGAATATATCAGTGTTGGGTAAGCAAAGAGGAAGCTTGCAGCTGCAGCTGACAGCTTTGTGAATCACCTAAACGCTCTTTAGCACCGAGGTGGCCCCTCACTGTACGTTTTCTTAGCCAAGTGCCACTGCACTACGCTCTCAAAAGTGGTTCACTAGGCTATTGGGACATATTTGATAAATGTCAAATTAGCTCTATTTTAAAAGAGGCGAATTGACTAAAAATACATTCTCATTTGCAAGCGTGACCTGTGGGAACAGTTTAATGGAGAACAATTGTCTCGTCTCCCCACCCCCCCACCGAACACACTGTGTTGGCTGGGGAGAGCTACAGTGGGGCAGATTTAGCTAACTTCCCGGGATAGTTGCTAAGGAGAGAGTAGTGCTCATTCACAAACACTGGCCAGGTTTTTCTAATTCAGCCCGGGGATTCCAAGCCTCATTATTGAAATATGGATGTACCACTGGGTAACCTAACTCACTAACAGTGCACAGAAATACTGAACAGTTTCCAAATGTTTCTGACTGACCGTAATGACTCCATTCATTAAGTGTGTGTGAGCTGTACCACCACTGACCACAGGCAACCATGGTACATATAGAATTGACTGCTGTGTTCTGCTTTTTAAGATACACTTCCACAGTGTCACTGAAATGATACAGAAGCACAAAGGCCGCTGTCTCAGTGTATTAGTGTGCATGACAGGCAGACTCTTGTCCTCGCTACAGTCATGCTCACAAGCCTATTCCTAGAGCTCGGCAGGAGTCACATGACATTGCCCTTTCAGTTGCCAGACAGACAACAGAGCCAGAGGCCCCCTCAAAGCTCTCCGGCCAAGTGATTGTGATAGCCATGAATCAGGGAGGCTATATGCACCCCCTGGTTCCCATGTACCTCAAGGCTTTAGTCCATCACACTTCATCTGGTCTACTTATGACCAGCTTACCCACAATACATCTCCTTCACACCTGTATGCTCTGCCTGCATTGCACTTTTAATGCACATATATAGGCAATGTTTGTGAAGTTATGGAGAGAAAAAAGCATGGCGTTCATTGCAGAATACTGTATGTGCCAGGTTAGGAAGCTGGAAGAATGTTTTAGAATTAACATTGTGAGACCGCAAAGAGGAAGGCTGCGTTTGCTTCACTGCCAAGCAGCTATGTTTTTGTGTGAGCTGGCAATTACAGGGTGACTTATAAAATATCTGTATCGGTCTCTGGGTGACATCACCATGTTGCCAGTATTATTGCCAGGTCAGCAAGTTTAGGGTTTAAGGCAGGGTTCCCCAATCCTGGTCCTAGAGGGCCGCAGCCGCAGCCTGCTCCGACACAGCTGATTCAAATGAATGGATCAGGATTCTAACGACCCATTCATGTGAATCAGCTGTGTTGGAGCAGGAAGACATCTAAAACATGCAGGGCAGCGACCCTCCAGGACCAGGATTGGGGAACACTGCTCTAAGGCCTAATATACATTTCTTAGCCACACAAATACAGACCTCGTGGAGACCCTCGATGGCAGTGGCTTGTCAAAGGAATCCATGTGAATCTCACGGGAGGATACATTGTTTAAAACATATTTAATATAATATATATGTATTCTGATGTATATTAAATATACATAATGATGGCTTAGTGGATCTTTAAACAAGTGCAGTCAAACAAGTGCAGTCAAATGATTCACAGTATCTCACAAATAACCACAGTAAAAAACGAAAAAAGAGAACGTGCACTGCATATCAAATAAAGTGGCATATGGAGGAGGTGTAAAATTGCAGTGTAAAACGCAATTATCTTTAAGAAATGGGTGGATTGGGCATTTGGTCATAGTAATGACTACAATATATTTGTGTATTCCCTATAGCATAATCAGTGGCATAAACAAATACATCTACCAAGCTGTGAGTGACGAGACAGCAACAGATGTTGGGAATAACTACTGTACTGTAACACAATGTTAAACCAACAGCAGAAACTCAGCGGAGATACTTAGACAAACATATATGCCTATCTTGTACTTACGTCAATCATATCAGAAACGTCATGGATGTAATACTTTGCTACAACAGCATTTGTGGCTGCCAGGTTCAACAAATAGTCATTCCGTGCTTTTGTGCATTTCAGCTTATTCTCAGAGTACTTGGCTTGTCTCTGTGAAGGGAGAGAAACACAATGGAGATAAATCAATCGATGTAGAGCAATGGCAACAGTACAGAGCACAAGCTTTAGATCCAACAGACGGAGAGAGCTGGCAGAGAAGATGTCTAGAGGGACCGTCTGAGAAGGTCTCCAGAGAGAGAAACAGCCTCAAGATAATAATAACAACACATAAATGTTGCAGCCAGGTTTACATTACATCAATATTTAGACAATGCTACTATGAACCCAAAAGGTTCAGAGAAATAATGTAACAATATAGCTGTTATAACATTTTATCATTTTGGCGGTGCATTGTTCCCATAACAGTGAAGCAGTCAACCCTGTTGCATTTCGAGACACACATACCCTCCCCCACACAGATAGAGACCCACCAGAGATTCCTCTCAGCTTTCCAACCTTCAATAATGACTGAAAAAATACTAAAACACTGATTGACAACCTTTAAAAACAAAAAAGTCCAGTTAATTGGATACAGTACATCTGTTAAGGGCTTCAGGCCAGGAGATATTAAATTATATTTCCAACAGAACAGCTCATCCTATAATGTTGAAAATGGTTTGTGGCTAAATGATATTTAACAGTATTGACAAAAAAAAAGTTTACTTAAATTGACATTAGCAATACGTTGTTTCAAATATGATTCTAACCAGACCATATTCACAAAGTGAATATGGGAAGTGCTCCATTGAGTGTTTGCAGTTGTTTCTTCCCACTTGGCGTAGACCTCTGGTTAATTTTGAAACTATTGGACAGCGCTGACCAAATCTGCGTTGTTACAACTAATTTGATCACCTCGCCTACTGTAGCTCTACCACCAATTGGAAACACACTTGACTAAATGTTATCTCATAAAACCACCCTGATTAGTCTGCCAGCAGGATGGCTGTGAAAACGCTTGTGAATGTGAACAGGTATTCCTGACTATAATAATAATAAAGAAATTGAGCTGAGAGCAATACATGTTCATGTCAATTTATATTGAGATGAACTCCTCACCACATTTAATACTGCAATACTATATGACATATTCACAACAATTACATTTCTTGTATGCTAAACAAGAAACTTAGATTTCTACATGCAGGTGCAGCAATTTACTTCAGGTCACAGAACATGCAAAAACAACATCCTTTGCTACAAGCTATAAATAATAGTACATTTCCCATGCTACAGTATGTGCATGCAGAAAATACAAATCCCATATGGTGTGTGTGTGCATGTGTTCTAAATTAGAACTGTGATGAAAACAAGATATCACTTGGGGCAGCTGAACTGTAATACTATATTATTGCATGTATCAAGTGGGAAAGCCATTCTTCTGGAAGTCTATGATATCTCTCTCATTTGTGTCTTTCTGCATTTGTATTTCTCACTCTCTCTTGCCATCGCTCTGCAAGTGGACTCCTAAACATGACACAGAGCTGCCCGATACCACAGCACCTCCGATAAAGCTCTTATTCGGCTCCTGTGAGAGAGCGCAAAAGGTGCCTAAATGTCCCACCAGGGACACTTCTTGATTTGTGTCTATATATTCCCGCATCTGACATCTTATTGGCTCACACTGCTCTGCTTGTAAGTTCACACTATTTTGCACTTTCGTGTAGCGGAGGGCTATTCAACCCTGGCCTGGAGGGCCGCTGCCCTGCATGTTTTAGATTCTCCAACACACCTGTTTCAAATGAATGGTTTGTTAGAAGCCTGATAACGACCCATTCATGTGAATCAGGTGTGTTGGAGCAGGGAGACATCTAAAACATGCAGGGCAGCGGCCCTCTAGGACCAGGGTTGAATAGCCATAGTGTAGCGGTAGAGTTCTGACATGGAGCTGCAGTGGAGATCTGTGGTTTGTGGGAACACCATCAGAGTGCCCCCTCAACAAACATGTCTACTCACCTTCTCCTTCATCTTCTCAATCTTCCTGACGGAGCTGCGTCTCTGAGGCCGGTCGTCGTGGCGCAGGAGGTTGACATTGAGATCTCCCGACTTGCTGAACTGTTTCTCCTCTTGCTTCTCTGCGTCCTTAAGCTTGCTCTCAGCACTGATGCTCTCAGTGTGGTACATGTGGTAGGTCTTCATGACCTGCCACAGGAGACCAGAGCCTGGGTTAGTGGACCCAACACACACACACACACACACACACACACACACACACACACACAGCAGTAGCAAGACAAACCCATTCTGGCTAACCTGACTCGCAGAGCCATCCTTTACTTGCGTAGTCTGGGACATATCGCTACCGAACTGCGTCAAGACCAGCCTACTTGACAGGACAGGTATTTTGACTGACATGCACCATGCCTTTACACATCTAATGAAGGAATATGTTGGGAAACTCATTCTTGGGTTAGGGTTATGTGCTTGCAAATAAGTACATATTTCTGCTGAATGGCTGCAATTAGTCATTAGCACTGCATTGGCGTCGTACTGGAATTATGATAAGCAATGCCAACAGCCTATTAAAATTTATTACCCCACTTCCTGATGGTGCTGACATGCTTACAAGGGTCTACTGTATGCATCAGGCGTTCAGCACGAGTTGTTTATGTGAAGTAACGCTAAGGGACAGAAGTGGCTGATGCTAATGTGACAATAGATGGGATAAAAAATAAATAATCAGAATTTACACATTTTGCATCTCACCATAATATATTCTATGGAATACTGAACGGTGCCTGTTTTGCTATGCACACCAATGCGGTGGGTGTTCCCCGTGATCGCTGCTAGCCGTGTTCCAGCTAAGTGACAGGAACACACCATTAGAATTCTCATCAGGCGCACAGCCAGACATGAATATGTATCTGTGGGCCACCGCTGAGAAGGGGCGCAGCAAGGTGAAGAGATTAACCAAGCCTTCTCCACAGGCGAATAAAAGCTGAGTTGAAAACAAGATGACAAGCTGCACTAATAAGACAGATCTGGAATCATGCTACCCTCCACCCTCCACATTTGTCATGTGGAAAATATTTATTTGCATTTTGGCCAAACCTCAAATACCATATTACAATAACACATGCACATTCATAGTGATTCTTAGAGAAGACCACACATTCTCTCACACACACACACACAGTATATAGTCCCTTCTAACACGTTCATGTGTGAACATATGCAGACATACATACACACAGATGGTGCGAGTGTTAATATCAATTCCAGTGCCTACATAGCTAGCGGATGCCAGCCAATCTGCAACCCACCTCTTGTGTCCTTCCTACCCCAGCACAGCTGGCCTATATACCAAGGGAACCCTTCCCTGCCTTAGACTTGTTCATCTCCAGCCATTTTGTTTGGCTGAGTGACAGTATTGTTCTCCTTGCTCTCTGCCCGTCTTTCCATCACCAACCATACACAGGGATGCTACAAGCTAGTGATAGTGATTCACAATGTGGTGGTGGGGACCTCCTGATTGGTCAAGTGGCTTCTAGGGTCTTGCAAATTGATCATAAGGATATCAAATAGTCTCTGTTTTTTCCATGTATAATTTATCCATAATAAGTATACTAGTGTATAGTATGTAACATGCATGTACTATACTTAATTTAGCGTACAATAAAGGTGTGGCTGCATTTGTCAAAAAAGAAGAGACACAATTGTGATTTGCAAACTGAACAGCTTTGTGGAAGTCCTGAGTGAAAACCGTTGTTGTGATTCAAAAGTTTTAGGAGATAGAAAATATTCTACTTGCTTCACGTCACCAATGGCAGGGTTTCTTGCACTGTGAAAGCTTAATCTCCCCCTGTATTACTGTGACAATCTGTTCTTATAGCCCAAAAACAAAAAGGCCAGATGTGAATACCCTACTGAAATGCGTTTCAGGCTTGGAAGCTTTCCAAATCACATCAGGATGTCAGACAGCACCACATAAATGAAACATCTGTGACATGTTTGCTTCCAGTTGTCCACTAGCAGTGTTCACATTGGCACTGCATGTAAACATCAAGGATTCTTGGATTCTTTTAACTGCAGGGAATCATCTCAGGACAGATGACTTTGTAATATAGAGATCAAGGTTAGAGTACGGCAGCATGCAAGTGTGTTCCTGACTTTATCCCAGTGAGTGATAACAATATTAAGTTCTGCTTAGTGAAGATACATTGGAGGCCACATCCAATAATTACTGCGGCTCAACCTCTGGGACAGCAAGAAACCAAGACAAATATCCGTTAAGGCAAATAGTTCAATGTGAGACAATAAAACAGACAGCTAAGTCAACTTCTGCCTATTCAGACTGTCACTTGGCTTGGGGTGCAACATAGGTCTTTTATATTTGACAGCAAAGCTTGGAGTGCTCGTCTTCTAATTTTTTCCACACGTATTGATTCACTTGATTTATTTGGATAAGAAACTAAAATAACAATACATTTCTCATGCACCACCTTGATTCGACTCAATTGTGTGAAAACTCTTATGGGTGGCAATAATTTAATTCCCGCAGTTGTGTTCTTGACCTTGTCTTGAAGTAAAATCCAGAGTCATCTTGGTCCGAGACCAAGACACGACAGAGTACAAATGTGGTCAAGTCTGAGACAAGACTGAGACCTTCAAAAAGTGGTCTCGAGACCAAGACCGGTCTATAGTACTACAACACTGTAAAACACTCAGTTCACATCTCCTGTCAGCTGCTCAAATAAGGTCTATGTGTACAGTAAGTGAGTTACTGTAACAAAGTTCTTTTTAGGAATATGCTTATTCAAAATGCTACATTTAGAAATGCTGACATACAACAATGGTAGACAAATCCATCCATCCACATACAACAAACTAGCAATGAAGATTAATCCAATTAACATGTTCATTAGTAGCCGTTATCATCTCCTTGTAACACCAGTCTGTTGTGGCGTCCTAATGGACAGATGGTGCAATCACACAGATGTCATCTGTGCCAGCAATGCCCTTTGGCCATTTTTTCTTTCCTCCGTTGACTTTGCACGGATGAATAAGTTATATGAGGCAGCTCTGCTATCTCTCCTATCTGTCTTAGGAGAGTCCGAAGATTGCTGAAGTTGCCTGGAGCCTGTCCAGACCAGGCATCTCACTTAAATAAGAGGTGAGCTCAACTCTGTCCGTCAGTCTGTCTAGAAGCTAGACAGACTGACGGTTCGGAATATATTCAAAACCTTCTCCACAGAGTGATCCAGTGTAAGGTGATATGGGAGGGAGCCTACATTCCTGACAGCAGGCCCAGCCACCTCCAACATGGAAGTAATTTGAGCTCAGAAAGTGTCCCATTTGAAGAGGAGTGCAATGTTCCGTTTCATCACAGCAATGAACCCTCCACCCCTTATCACTGTAATCATCACATCTGTACTAAACACAGACAGTCTGGTCAGGAGGCCGAGAATAGAGGGTTGTTGGGAAAGAAGATTCGGAGAAAGCAGGCAAAGTAAAGAAGAAATGTGGAAGTGTAATTAATAGAATAATTTACTGTAGGCAAAGTAAGAAAACTGGACAGTCAGACTCATATTGTTACTCTGCATTTCTCTGATAACAAAATGTAAAAAACAAAATATAAGAGCCAATGTGCCAATGCTGTTCTATAGAAGGTATTACCCAGATTGAGCAATCAGAATATGTCAGTTGTACTTGAATAATAAAGGAATTACAGTGTTATATCTGGCCACCGGGTGGATAAAATATGAAAAGTACTCATACTGTACAGAAGTAATCAGACTCCCTAAAATGTCCAATATCTGCATGCTTTTATCTGGAATCAAAGCACAATGCTTTACAACTGAAAGTAGTTCTTCATGAAGGATTTCACGGCAATCTGAGACAAAATGCAATTTTATGCACATTTGCACCACATGGAAATAGCGTACTCAAAACAGGAGGTTTATGCTAAAGCTTACACACAACACCTTTATGGTAAACTAATGCATTCTTTGCAAAGGCAGATGCCTGCCAGTAAGTAGTCATATCATCTCACAGGCAGAAACTCCCTCCAGCCTTCTGGCTAAGATTATTTTGTGATCCGGATAGTGTGCTTGGAAATAAAATAAATAACTAAAAAACTTAAATAAAAACTAGAATGGGCTTTTGACTCCTCAGTACGTTTGACAAATGTATGCATTTGGCCTAAATCAAATACAAACAAGAAAAACGACTTTTGAAGGCAGAACCCAGCCCACATTGCACCTTAAAAATTAAGAAATAGAGAAGGGGTGTGTACGCAGGGGGATGGGGGTGGTGAAGGGGCAGGTTGAGGAGTGACCTGACTAAGTACTAGGGATACACACCAACCAGAATGCAGCTGGAAAGTAGGATGGGTGGTACTCACAGTGTAGAGTTCATTTGTCACTTTCACCAGTTCTTCGTGCATCTGGATCCCAATGTCCTTACTCTGAAAAGCAAACAAGAGATAATCCACCAGGGGATTTACAGTATGTAAGGACTTCAGCAATAACCTGTCCAACAATACTGATGCGACTTATTATGGTTAGGTTGGTTTATTAATAGGAGGTGTGAGACAGCACACAAGCATAAATATAGATAGTGCAAGCATGTATTTGGGTGAGAGAGCGAGAGAGTGTTATATCCTGTAAGACACAACACACACAGTTTATTGATGTCCCCCCCCGCGCGCGGAAGTAGATAAGATCTAGAATATATATTAAGGTGAACAAGAAGTTATGGTTTTCCTCCTAAGAGTAAAAATGATACAGAAGTTAATTTCCTGCATTGGTTTTATAATCTTATTAATGCAAATGAGTCAACGTTTTAGATGGATGAATTCAAACAAACATTCGCCATGGTGTACCTTGTGATTCATGCTCAGGAATGAAGAGCACACCTTGAAATGGTGTGAGCCATTATAAAAAGAGAGTGACTTCAGTGAAGTTTCTTCACTGCAGCCAAGTGTGAGGGAAAAGTATAATCTGACAAAAGATGTGCAGATGTAAAAATGCACATTTGTGACCACAATAACACATTTTACAGCCTATAGAACTCAACAGTAGCCACCCACTTTTCTGGTGCCGGAAGAAAAATTCCCATAAATTTTCCCCATTTACTTTTCGTAAAATCCTTATTTAAAGAGTTTTAAGCCTGGAACAAAGCCATCCAGTTACGAGAGTGATCGTGACCATAAACAATTTGATTTAGAGCAAAAAACATTTAATAAAAACTGAAAAAAAGCAAAGTTACAAGACTGTGTACATAACATACTGCAATAGCAAAGGAACCGCATCCCACAACCAAATCCCAGAAAATGCATTTTCTTCCTTGGTTTTTCTTAATTAGTTATCCCATTGTGTATATTATACCATTATAATAGTTTAATACAATAGTTTTCATATTATTTATACTTCTAACATAAACAATCATACTTTTCAGCGCTAGCAATACTCACTAGCCAATATGACTTTGCGGGTATGAAACATTTCCATGGTAACAAATAGCACCAATCTTCTCCAAGTTCCGAACAGCTCCGAAGTGCTAAAGCAAGTTCGCAAGATTAGGATGGTATCACAAGGATAGCAAGTTCCAAACAGAGACGTCGCTTTCACACTTTAGGATTGTGGGTACTGTAATAGTTATCGGTGATATCGCAAATAAATCATGTTTATCCTAAAACAAGGATGATATCATACGAACTTGTGGATCTACCTGAGCATATACGGTACCACTGATCCACAACCTCATAGCTGTTTGGATTGGTTCCACGCTTAAAATATTTTATATAAGGATTTTCCAAAAAGTCAATGGAGAAAATGAATGGGAAATTTATTTCCGGAACCACAGTTATGCTCTATAGACCACAAGGATGACAGAAACATTTTGCTTAGCATCCAGATACTCCAATACACCAAAAACAAAGCATTAGCATAATAAAAATAGATAAACCATTGAATAGTAAAATATGTTCTAAACTTTAATCATTTGTCTAATGTGTGAGGGAATCATGTACTACACCATCTTGAAAGAGATTCTCAAATTAATTAGCGCTGCTTTGATTATGTTTATTTTATCTGTTGCTAGCCAACAGTTCTTCACAAGGCAACCTGGTCAGATGTTTGTAAAGGACATAAACGCCAGTATCTTGTGTCATATGCTAATAAATGCATACCTAATAAAAAGGCATACCGCTAACTCTGTCAGATCAATACAACAAAGCTCACTGTGGTCACACAGACCAAGAGAGTAAGCTATGATTGTGTGCACACAATACAGACACACACACACACACAGGCAAAAGACTCAACCACACCCACCTGCTGTTCAGATTGATTGCACGATAGATGAAAGCTAAACATCCCCACCCTTCCCCAGCATAATAATGGAGCCTGAAACGACATGCCGACCATGACTCACAACTATAGTAAAAACATCCAGGAAGGAGAAACTCATTTAACATAACCGATTTGACGAAACTAAGGCCATAAAACATCCACAGAAAATAATAACCACCACAAACCAGAATCCATTCCTTTATTTTTGCGTTATCATAAAGATATGTGGGGAGCACAGCAAATACTTTCCCCACTTCAATGGGCCGTCTTCACTGAATGTGATCAATGGGATGCTCTTCTGAACGGCTACTGGGTGGCATCTGTATGCACGGTGGCAGACAGCCGATGGCAGACAGACTGCAGCATGGGAGAAGGGTTCACCCAGGGAGCAAGGCAGAGCGTGTTGATGCAACACACCGCATGAACAAGGGTGTGACAATTCACTCCCATAGGTCAATGTGGAGGAAAACACCTGATTGACACTGTCCATTCAACAACACTCTCTTTCATCGACTAATGTGCCTGTTTAAGATGCCACCCTAAAAACATAAGACCTCAGAAAGACCCTGGGAATAATCCCACGACTAGAAGTGATCGTTCCAAGTAGGCAGACTAGGAAGTATGCATTTCACACAAGTTCACAGCTTCGTGTTCAAGGATCAATCAGCATCATACCAATAGACTACCCTCGTACAAAAACACTAATGTACTGTAGTGTGTACTGTATGCCATCACCCATTGGTTTATGAAGAGTCATACTGAAGACTGGAGTTTGTTTGGCTTCACGCGTGCTTCCATTACGTTAGTATTGTATGGCCAAATGTGCCATCAACCCTCTCATAATTGGTTGAGCTGGTCCTGTGATCTCTCTCGATTAATATAATGGAGCGATCATTTTCTAAAATGTTTTATTTTTTACACCATGGGGTTCCACTGTTTCAACAGTTGTAGTATTACTACAACTGCTGCACAATATTGGATGTGTTTCACAGGGTTATCAAAAGTTTCCACTGCTACATTTAATGTCGGTCTACAATCATTTGACTAGTGCCAAACTGGAGTTGAAATACTATGAAAAACGTTGTGTACAAAACTGTTTCCAAACAAGAGTGTGTGGACTGAGTTACGTACAGTAAGCTATACAATCAAAAGGTTTGTACTAAAGTTCAAGTTAATTTTAAACCCAAACTCAAAACGGCCTGAAGGCACTTCAGTGAGCAAGAGAGAGTGTGTTCTGTTTTCAGCTCTGCTGCACACATCTCCTTCAGCGTTGGTTACTGCTGACACACGTCTGCGAGGGCAGCTAAGCATGCAGCCGCCTGCGCGCGCACACGTACGCATGTGCGCGCACAGTGCAAACACAACACAACACTATTGCCTACCCTGACTGGCAGCAAGGGGCTCACCTACATGCGGGCCTGCCAGGTGAATACAGGGTGTGCATGTTTGGATAAAGCCTCAGTCATCTCTGCTATGTGCTGATGGTGGGCCAAGCCCTGTACCCATTATGGACAGTGTGTGTGCGTGTGTGTTGGGGAGGCTGCTGCTGCTG
>JAODTR010009550.1:0-29658 GCA_025399935.1 Amblyopsis rosae | reverse complement strand
AGTCCTGGGTCTTCCCCGAGGCCTCCTCCCAGCTGGACGTGCCTGGAACACCTCCCAAGGGAGGCGCCCAGGGGGCAACCTTACCAGATGCTTGTGCCACCTCAACTGGCTCCTTTCGACACGACCTAACCTACTGGTTAGCTGTTCTTAAATAATGCAGCGAGGTATACTACATGGGTGTATTTAGCTACTGTATTTGTATTCTACAGAACTGAACCAGGTCTTTAATTTACCTGCATTCCTTTCCCTCTAAAGACTCCAATCGTGCTCCAGTATTGCAGTTAAAAAGAAGCATACTAGTGCTCTTCTATGTGTTGAGTGGAAACACATAAAGAAAGAAAGAAAGAAAGAAAGAAAGAAAATGATTGGATAGTCGATTTGGCCTACCTGCATGTATATACAGTAAGCATCCTTGATGACAACTATTGTCTGCTCCATGTAATACTTGTTTTGGCATTGTAAGTCACTTTTGATAGATGCTAAATGCCATACATTTTTATTTAACCAGGTAAAAAGTCTCATTGTGAATAAAACGGCCAAAAGCACAGTAATTGCAAACTGTAAATTAGGATAAAAAATGTATCTCCTCAGATTTATATTTATCAATAAAGCATCAAGAAACCATCACAACCAATTCTAGCTATGATTTATTGCTCACAGATGTTGTATTTTCCTCTACTAGATTAAAGTAGCCTGGGGTAAATCACTCAACACATAAGCGATTGCTATTTTTAAGGCGCTCATTAAGAACACAGTTCTCACAGGCAGAATGCACTGGGAAATCCCCTTTTAATAACCCTAACATTGAGAAGGCATGTGCCACTAACAGTAACAGGACAATGTCAAAATGCAAGTGCGCGTGTGTGCGTGCGTGCGCGTGCAAGAAAACAGCAAGTGGCACAGTGGTAGAGCGAGGTGATATGGGATCAAGAACTCGCTGTGTGTGTGTGTGTGTGTGTGTGTGTGTGTGTGTGTGTGTGAAATAATGTAAAGCGCTTTGGATAAAAGCGCTATATAAATGCAAGATAAAGATAAAGAGATAAAATACCTTTTGTCAAATTCAGCAACTGACTCATTACAGTTCGCAATTGCTGCCCATTCTGTGTATGTGCTGAAATAATAATCTGGTGTTTCTACACAGGCCTGTGTAAAGATTGAAGCTATATGTTGAACACTATGATGCTCTCTACATTTATATATCGTTCAATGGGTCATAGGATTCCTGTTATGACAGTTATAGCACGTTTTTAAACTGGGTCACTTGTTCGCCTGTCTTGAAACATTAATGAACTTTAGTTATTTAAATAATTGGGCAAATCCGCAGTTCACCGTATAATGATGAAGTTGCCATTGGCTTTCATTGTTTCTCAAGTACATACATACTGCAACAGTAGGTTTTTTTTCTTTGATATTGCGTTAAGGTTTTTATTAAACATTCAAGTTAAGCAGTTCCTGGGAAAAGGTAGTTCGTCAGATAGGACAGCAGCTTTTGTACCCATTTGGATTACAAAATTGATCAATTTTGAATTTGGTCTAGCAAGCTAACCATTAGTATGCATTAACCCCTTTTAACCCAGCCAATCGTTAATGGTTGAATAACTTCAGCCTGTTAGCAGTTCAATTATCTATTCTAGCATTAGTATAATCAAAGAGCAGTAAATGCAATTAGTAGTGTACGCATTGACTGTATATATAAATGGACAACCCTCTGTGGCGTCACCTATAGCTTCTCTCAAGAACGGGAGAGAAGCTAATACTTTTTTTTTGAACCAGGCTGTTAACATGTTTATTTTCGCTGTAAAGGTGAACATTTTAACAAAGGTTGACGGGATCCTTTATTTACAGCGGGCACACAGAATGGACGCCATATAGGAGACATTCGTTGAATTGGACATAGTGTATTTCCGCTCTATCGCTGACTTCACCTTTTTAAATTGCTAAAAAGAACCGTCGTCCCCTGGCAGTTGAGATTAGACGGGAGAGCTTCAGAAGCACACCGGTCCAGATTACAGGGGGGTGGGACATGGCAGAGAGGGAGGTTGGCTAAAAAACAGCTGGGTCCATCTAGCTTGCTCGCTCTGGAACGTGGGTCCTGAGTCTGACTCAATGCGGGGACGTCGCAACCTTTCATGTTCATATTGAAGGTGCCTGTCGGGGCAGAACAAGCTCCAACACGTCTGCCTCCCACAAAGACACCTTTTACATCCACTGCCTTTGTTTGCTGCAGCTGAGGCAGTATGGAGGGAGACGATTTTATCAACATTCCTAATCTGAAAATTCCCATACTGTATCCCGTCACTTTTGCAGTCCATAAATCTCAAAACCCCGTAGTTACCTTGAGGAATATATCATGATAGACACGTGCTTTTAAAATATGCTAAATGTTTTGTTTAGTTTACTTTTTTTATTCATTGGCAACTAGTCATTATTGGCATGGCTGGACATTGAAGACACCTCCCCCGATTATTTGTTGTTACCCTGAGTTCCCTTGGTAGTTTAACCTTTTATTTTTTATTAAATATTTAATTAATGTACACAATACATTAACCTTAGCAGAGAGGAAAGATGCCCGTCTGGCACTGCATTTTGATGAAAACAATAAAATACACAGCAAAACCTAACGTCACCACTACAAATAGACCAACATACTATACAAACCCATACAGCAATGCACCAATACACACACACACACTATAACACTTTATAGAACTCCATATTGGCCCAGAGCCATGTAGAAGAGAGTAGCTTCAACTCCGTTAACTCCAATGGACCGTTTCTTCACAGCAAGGGCACATCGTGGAACCTCAAAAAAGTTCACTGAAGTTAGCCGCAAATATTAGAAGTACCCTTTGAAATTAAATTATGCCACATGGCACAATGAAAGATTTTGCCAGTAGACATTTCTACCCTGGCTAAAACTTGGTATTGAAACTGCTTTTTAGAGAAGAGAGACATATTCCATGTTTGCAGGAGAACACGAGGCATTCAACGTAATAAAAAAAGAATCGCCAGATCCCCCATTAAGAAAAAATGATGATAAACACACACAGCACAGGCCGTCCATTGTCCAAATGTATTTATTGACTACTAATTACCAACGATTGCAGTTATGTATCTGTACTTATTGATTCAAATTGCCCACCAAGCACTTCCTGGAACTGTTTTTTGAACTGGAAACTCATTAACTATTCGACAGTTTAAAAACCATTTAACCTCTGTTGAACCTCCGTTAGTTCTGTTTCCATTCTCTAGGAGAGTTTGTCTGGAATACCGTTACAGTATATAATGATCTGGGGGAGGAAAATTGGGTTCTGGAGACACACTAACTGAGGCTAAACAATGCATGATATCCATAGCATAGAAGAGCAAGGTTCAAATGTGTCTCAGTATGTGTGTTGCACTCGTGAAGACCCACCAGCCTTATAATGAGCCCATGTTTTACATTTAAATGTCACAATCATTGTGACTATATTAAGAACACAATGCACAGTGGCTTGTTCTGTTTAATTTACAGCGGTTATGTATAGTCTGTGTAGCCTGCCATTCCAAATAAAATCTTATTTCAAATTGGGTATGACTCATCGGCCTTCACACCCCACCCCCGGAAAAAGGCGAGAACAAATTTGAATGTACATATTATTTGAGATTTTTCTCCCTTCCCCCCACCCCACCCCATTTCCTTATCTGCCTCCTCCTCAACTCCAGCTTCCTTCTACGGTGATGGCTTCGTGCAGCTCAGGGCTACGGAATCATCCGACCGTAACTTGCTCCGCGTTCGCTTCCGGACCTCCAGCTCCAGCGGCTTGCTGTTCCTGGCCGCGGGTCGAGCCAGCTTCCTCCTGGTGGAGCTCCACGCAGGGCGCCTGCAGGTGGGTACACCCGTCCAGGTCTGCCGACTGTCACGCGCTTTTATGCCCTGTCTCACTTCGGCGTGGACTTAAAGGTGGAGTCCGTAATTCTGGAGAACGCTTGTTGATATTTGAACTGGATCAAAACAAAAACACCTCTCCCTTCAGTCCTATAAGGTGCTACCTCAGACGCTCCGCCCCACACATTGGAAACGCTCTGCCAAGGCTTATATAATGTTGTGCGGTGCGGTCTACACCGTTTTGTTTGTGTTCCCATTGACAGAGTGTCAACATAAAACCAAGCATATGGCCACAATCATCACACACAAAAGAGCACACCTGCACACACAAAGACGGTTGTTGTGTGTGCGTGTGTGCTCGTGGTATGCACACTCGCATGCACACAAAGAAACCGACATCTTATTTGACAGTGTCTGTCACTCGACCCAACACAAACTGACAGTTGAGCTAGCTTGACATGAGCTAAGTCCATATCCATACATACTAGACATTTTCTGTCCCAGTGGGTTCAGAAATGGATTCTAACTAAGTGAGACAACACACGTGATATGTCTCTAGATTGCATTAACATTTATTAAGACTCTTGCTTTTTATTATTATTATTATTATGCTAATAATGAATAGTTAAATGCAAACTGGCCTCCATCTACACACAATTTCACTTGTCTGTAACAGTAAGATTTTGAGTCATACTCTTCATACGTCTACAACGAAAGCATCGCAGTAAATAACAAGGCAGGCCATGTTTGTTGTTTCATTGCAGCTGCTTTAGCCAGAAAAGTTTACGAAGGGTTCCAAACCGGCTACTTAAGGTACACTATTTTTGGCATCTAGAAGACCCGCTTTGCTAGCAGGATGTCTGTACGAAACACATTCCTCACTTAAAGCACCACGTTAGCAATTCTGCCAGGCTAAATCGGCGTACAAAATTGACAGTTGTGGCAGGGAGGCTTCGTAATACAAGTACACTGAGACATGCTGAGAGCCCGGAGATATGTGAGGTTTATTGCACTCTGTACAACATGACAAATCCTTTTGGCTGAGCTTCGCTTCGCATTAGGCTGTAGCACTGCTGGGAGAGTAGCTCTATGTCATCCTGTCGACCGCGCTGCCGCGAAGTGCTTCGCTGAGCATGAGGGCTGAACAACATCCCTGGTTCCTTAAACTGGCACAGGTCACTTATTAGTTAACCTCAGGCATGGGCTTTCGTCTCCAGTACGTCAGATATGAGAATAACTGCCTTTCAAACCTTTGCAAGAATAGCTGGAGCTCAAGCACAAGCCTTGTCAAGTGTGTCGTCTAAATGTTGCCTTTGTATGAGACGGTGGCATGTTACTCACAGGACATAGCTGAAGGCAAAGAGATAATGGTGGTCTTCCTGCTTGGAGACAGAAAAGCTGTCTGTTTTAACAACAGGTGACATCAAACCATTCAACCTGCTATTATACTCTTCTTACGTATACAGTTCAACGTATTAACAGTACTTCCTGAAAAAACACTATATCATACAACACAGATTTTACTTCTGTGTGAGGTATTTAAAAGGCAATATGCTTTTATAACGGATTTTATTATGAAAACTATCAAAATACAATGTATTTTGGTTGATTGTAGGCTATGGTAAAGAGTGTATATATCTTTTTTTAGAGCTCATGTTAGTTTTTCCATTGTTTTTTAGCTAATGCTGGTTTGCATCTATTCATTTTATTATTCATGTTTAAAGACAAATGTAATATGTAATCTATACTGTAAACTGAAAACATTACTACATTATATCTATATCTATTTCATCTGTTTAGTTCCATCGTGTATATGGATAATATTTCTTTACTCTATTGTTTTTATTTTTTATGGTATAAGCGATTTTAAGTTAAAATACTTTTTGTCAAAGTTACCAAATATCTCCTTGCAGTCCACTAGTTCTTTGTGAATGCAAAAATAAATAATCTGGTGTTTCTACATAACCCCGGCTCTGTAAATAGGAACACAAACAAAGTGGTATCGTAGCCTTCACAATGCGTTTCCAATGTGTGGGTCGGAGTTTCTGAGGGAGCACCTTATGGCATTGAAGGCAGCAGTGTTTTTGTTTTGAGCATGTTCAAATATCAACAAGCTTTCTCCAGAACTATACTTTTTTAACCCATTGAGATTGGATGCAACATTCACCCTTTAAGACCGGGTGAGACGCGAATGTGTTGATTGCCATTGTTTTCAAGACATTTCAAGACATTATTTGCTGAAAAACACGCGGGAATATAAATGCATTATTTACTATGCATGGTTAGCGTTTGTGTGGGCCGCAAAAAAGTTCCCAAAGATAAAGGCTAGAGCCTGGAGAACTAAGCTGCACGAGGAGAGTGACAATGATCTTCAGCAGTTTGTTTGCGTATGGAAACAACAATGACGATTCTGGCCCAGATTATGATGTGACTGTTAACTAAGGCTCACTGGGTGAGAGACATAACCATAAAGTATGTTTGAAGATGAGGATTACAGCCAGTTTACCCGATTTCACGATTGCTGGAGCAAAACGCTGACTAATAAAAATAATAATAATCATGGTTTTAAGTGACGATGGCGATTATAATGACAATTATACTGTAAAACATGGATAACTAGGATTATAAATAATACTGTAAGCCTATTGTGCAGAAATTGTATATTTTCTATATTTCTATATTTATTTTTTTAATGTTAATGATGATTTCTAATAGGGCAAAGGCACATAATTTCCAGTGAAAGCCTGTTTCAGCTCTCCAATTCATTTTATTTCATGTTTCTATCTCCTACAGAGGCTGAGAAAAAGCGTTTAGTGTACATTGACAATTCTGTGAAGTTTTTAAGAAAACTTTAGGAAGTAAAAAAAATGCCTTTGCTTTTAGAATGCATTTTTAGAGGCCTCATTAGGTCTTAATGCATTAGTATAATGCCTGTTTCTGCACTCTCTCTCTTCAGGTGAAACTGGACTTGGGCTCTGGAGAGCACGCGTTAAACTCAGACAGAGGCGCCCATCTTAACGACCTGGCGTGGCATTCTGCAGAGGTCCGCCATGAGCGGCACAATGTCATGCTTACTGTGGACAAGAACTCTCACGCTAGTGTCCAGATGCCCGAGACCCACGACCACCTCGACGTAGTGGACGGCCTTTTTGTTGGCGGCTCTGGCGGTCTTGACAAATTGTACCTTTCCAGAGACCTCACAGGTTTCCGCGGCTGTATGGAAGAGGTTGTCTTCAATGGCCACGACATACTGTCATCACTGAGGCCCTTCACTGGCCATAAGAGTGTTTACGAGGTGTCCCTTGGCTGCAGTCCCCAGTTCTTTGCCACTGAGGGTGAACCTGCTAGCTTGTTCAGTTCCAGGGCCTATATTGCATACCCACCCTGGAACCCCTTACAAGAAGGGGTGTTTGAGTGTGCAGTGCACACATCGGCCAAAGAAGGAATTGTCCTGTACAGTTCTGCCAGAGAAGAGGACTTTGTGGCGGTAGAGATTCAGGAAGGAGCGCTCGTAGCGATAATAGGAAAAGGTGAAACCAAAACAGAACTTCGCTCGCTCACAATTGTCAATGATAAGAAATGGCATTCTGTCAGATTATACTTTACTTCCAAAAACCTCCAACTATCAGTTGATGAAGAGGTGGTGAGAAGCACAATTGCTTCTCGCTCAAAACCTCTTCATCTTAAAGGTTCTCTTTTTGTTGGCGGCATTGATGACAGTACCAGATCTGAGGTGCGAAAGATGGGACTGCTGTCTGTTTCTGGAAAGCGTGCCCGCGGAGGTTCTTTGAAGGGATGTCTAAAGCACATCAAAGTCAATGGGGTCAATATGGGGTTATCTGTTGCTGTGGTCACCAAGGACATCTCAGTTGGCTGTGAACTGGAGAAAGAACCAGAACCTGCCGCTACAATCCACCCAGTCACCACCCTTCCTCCGGCCCGATTGGAGTTTGTGACACCGACACCAACACTTTTCATGTCGACTCTTGCTAGGGGCTTGGACAGGAGATATGGCTCTAACTTTATGCTGCTTAAGAACCTTGTAGTGGCTGAGGGTGGTCGAGCATCTCTAGATTCCAAACATATCAAGGTTCTCCTGGACTTCAAGAAGCTTGGCATTCGTCAGTCACAGATTATGTTTAAACTTCAAGAGCAACCTATATATGGTCAGATAAGGCTTGATGTGGAACAGGACCAAGAAGAAAACACCTTTAGCATGTTAGACCTTTGGCATGGGCGGGTGATGTATATCCATGGTGGCTCAGAAGAGCCGGAGGACTTCTTAATTTTTTCTATTCATTCCAGCAGTAGGAAGCATGTTCCCGATTACTTAAGAGGGAGCACATTCTACCGCTACAATGTTACAGTTACCCCCACCAACGATGCGCCTGAATTAAGTCTCCCTGAAGGCAATCTCTTTGTCGTGTTAGAGAACTCAAAGAAACAACTGACAACAGAGGTTTTGAAGGCCACTGACATTGACAGCCAGTACAGAGACCTGGTCTTCACAGTGCTGGGGAACCTAAATGCAGATGCGGGGTACCTGGAGAATGAGAACAGCCCTGGCAAAGCCGTGACCTCTTTCTCCTATTCCGACTTAGAGGAACTGAAGGTGTTCTATGTTCACACTGGGGTGAGAAATTCGAGAATAGTACTAAGGGTTAGTGATGGGGAAAAGGTAAGCAACACTGTTGTTCTCAGAGTCATGGCCATAGCTCTGGAGTTTAAGATTGCCAATAACACGGGGCTTGAGATAACTCAAGGAGGGTCTGCTGTTATTGGTTCCAAGCAGCTGGCAGTTCAGACGAATGCTGTAAAACAAGTCGTTGATATTCGCTACGATGCAATTGAACTCCCACAGTATGGGGAACTTCAGAGACTTCACTCAAGTGGTGAATGGAGGCCCACTGATTCATTTTCTCAAAGGCTCCTTGAAAAAGAGCGCCTCAGATATTTGAGCACTTTCCAAGAAATTCAGATGTCAAACACAACAGATTTCTTCAAGTGCAGGGTTACCGTTGCTGCGAGGGCAACTACTGAACTTCTGTTCCCGATCACAGTGAAATGGGTCAGATACAGCCTTGTGAAGAATGTCATTGTAGAAATGGACAAAGTTAGAAAGGTTACACTGAACTCTGAGTATCTTCATGCCACGGCAGATGGTGCAACTATCTCAACGGATGAGCTTTACTTTAAGGTTCTCACCACACCAAAGAAGGGAAAACTCCTGTTAGATACTGCAGTCATGAGGAAGAATTCAACCTTTAGCCAACGGAATATCACAAATCTAAAAGTGCACTATGAGCTAGTTGACAGGCCTTATGAGGACACCATTGACAAGTTCAAATTTCAAGTGTTTTCTAAACATGCTCAATCACAAAGCTATTATTTCCAGATTTCGATAAAGGCTGATGTCAATAGTGTTTTCATAAAAAATGAGGGACTGTCACTTTTGGAGGGAGAAAGTAAATTGATCACAAAAGATGAGTTGTTCGCAGAGTCTCTGAGCACAACGGAAATGTACTATACTGTCACAGGCCGCCCAAGATATGGAGCATTAGCCCGCATCAGTGAATCAAACTCTAATGCAAGCTACAACAACATCATCTCATTTAGCAATCTAGACATTCTGGAGGAACGCATCATTTACATTCACGACGACAGTGAAACAACTCAGGACGAGTTCACTTTCGTTGCATCCACCAGCCCGGAGTTCAAATCTTCCACTCCAGAGGATGGCGTTGGATCCAAAGAGGGAACGTTTAACATATCCATTCAGCTGGTTAATGACCAAAAGCCGGTACGTGTAATCGATAAGGTTTTTCATGTAGTAAGAAATGGACAGAGGTTGCTCACTGCAGATGATTTGCGTTACCATGACGCGGACTCCGATTTTAATGACGGGCGATTGGTTTACACCCGTCGAGGAATACCGATGGGAGACCTGGTGCTGGTAAACGACACGTCTCATCGGCTGTTTCAGTTTCACCAGGACGACCTTGAGCAAAAGCGCGTGTTGTTCCTTCACAAAGGTGTAAGTACCGGACGGTTTGTGCTCTTTGTGTCAGATGGAAAACATTTTGTCTCAAGCCTGCTGGACATCAGTGCCCACGACCCTTTCTTGAAAGTTGACAACAACACTGGACTGTTGGTGCAGAAGGGGCACTCTGTTACCTTCTCAACTAGTAATTTTAGTGTCATTTCCAACCTGGACATCAGAGGGGACCGTGAGGTCGACATCAGTGTAAACGATGGTCCCAAATTTGGAGGACTCTATGACCGTAAAACTAAAGTAGACTCATTCACGCAGTATGACTTAAAGAATGGCTTAATTACCTATCGGCACAATGATGGCAACCACCTGGTGGACTCTTTCAATCTGACAGTAAAGGCCAAAAGTCTAAAAGTCACCGCACAGGTCAATGTGAAGGTTTACCTGGAAAGCCACCAGAGACCACCTCTTCTACAGCATAACAATACCCTACTGGTGGAAGAGGGAAAACCAGTTAAGATGGATGAAACAAAACTTGAGGTGGGTACTTATAATCATTTTTTTTCACTTATTCCGGTTAGCCTACTCATTTATCTTTCAGTAGAACGGTACTGTGTAAATGTACTTCCCTGACTGAGGGGAAATTAGCTTAAAAGCCACTCATACATATATATTAAAAGCAGGGTTAGTCATTCTCGAAAACGCTTGCTAACAAGAGAACAAATTAAAGGTATAGAAAGCAATTGTAAGCTAATACACATTTAGTCAAATTTGCTAAATATCTCCTCGCTGCCCACTACCGTTCTCTGTGTATGCTGAAAAAGTATCTGGTACTTATAAATAGGAACACAAACAAGTAGCGCAGACCGCACCACACAACAACATTATCCTAGCCTTGGCAATGTGATTCCAATGTGTTTCAGGTTACTCACGAGGACAACCTGCCATCTGAGATTGTGTTCACAGTCCTTGTGGCCCCCTCCCACGGCTACCTCCGTCGCTTTGTGGAGGCCGAGGGGCGCTACGCGTCCCCCGTTCGGACCTTCTCCCAGCAGGACATCAACGGCGGCAGCATCCAGTACGTGCAGACGGAGCCCGACGCCGCCAGCGACACCTTCACGCTCGACGCCAGCAACGGCGTCACGGATGTGGACGGGATCAGAATGTCCGTTGACGTCATCCCGCGCCTCATCCCGCTGCAGGTGTCCAACTTCACGCTGAACGAAGGCGCCTCCAAGGCTCTGACCCGGGACGTTTTAGCGGTCACCAACCCGCACTTCTCCGGAGTGAACTTCCTGTACAGTGTGACAGGGCCTCCACAGCATGGCCGCATTGAGCACTCTCGCTACCCGGGCGTGGCCCTAATGTCTTTCAGCCGGAGGCAGGTGAGAGACATTATCTGTCTACATCGAAATACTGATGTAGAATAGCATTTTGATTTCGCTGTAAAATAATCTTTAGATATCTTTCAATATGATAGATTTTTTATAACTTTTTAAATACTTTATTAATGAATTAATGTATTTATACAATTTTTATTTTGGGAGCCGTATGTTCCTGCTCTGTTAGGATCATTTGTCAGAAGGTTAGCAAAGTAAATATAAAATATTTTGTGATTATTTATTTTCCAGCATTTGGTTTAATCCAAAACAATGTACCACTGCCTGTTAATCCTGATTATCCCTGTTAATGTTTAGACATCTGTTATATTTAAACCTGGCTAGATAAGATTAGTGAAGTAGAAAAAGCTCTTATGTTTATACTCAATGTTAAGTTACTTAATAATAGCAACACTTTCAGACTTAAGGCTCACAATTTATTTTGCTTGTTCGCACTTTATTTTAAAGTATTGTTGTCAAAGAAACACTAGTTCCTGTGTGCAGTTGATACACAGAATGCTAATCAGAGTCTATTTAGAAATGTTTTCAACTAAATATATCTAAGTTACAGAATGTAACCTAGTATGCAAATTTCAGTCTTCATTCAGATAGTCAACAACATTCTCTCTCTCTCTCTCTCTCTCTCTCTCTCTCTCTCTCTCTCTCTCTCTCTCTGTGTGTGTGTGTCTCGCTCAGGCACACACACACTCACAGACAAACAAGTATTCGCTGTTGTCGCACATGATTATGTACTAATCGGCAGTCGGTATCGGCCAAAACAACCGACCGGTGCAGCACTAACCACAAGGCCTCTCTGCACACCGTCAGGTGGAGCACGAGTTCATCTACTACGTCCACGACAGCAGCGAGACCCCAGAGGACCGCTTCACCGTCACGGCCAATGACACAAGCCTGAGGAAGCGGAGTGCTGCCCAGACGGTGCACATCCGGGTCGCAGCTGTCAACGACGAGCCGCCTGTGATCGCCGCCAACAGAGTCCTCAGGGTGAGGGTGCAACGCTGGGCTATATTTAACACCCGCGAGCCTGTTTTTATAAGTGCCACTCTGGCACCCGTAAAGCAGGCTTCATGGGGCCCAGTGGAGGGACGTTGCCATGGTAGCACGGAGGTTGGGGGGGAATGGGGGTGGGGAGGGGGGTTGTGGTGTATGTATGCTATGTGTAGCGTGGATATTTGAGGGGGATTGTAGCCCTCCTAACCTTACACTAGCCCTGGACAGACATGGGTATACATTTAGAATGACACCGGTCTTTAAACCGTATATTCATTGGGCACTTACATTTTTTAATGCTGTCTATTTTGGATATTTTGCTTGGTACTAAATTGATTACTGGTATTGCTTGGAAAACACCGTATTACAAACATCAAGTGTACATACAGAAACTTACAATATTTACAATAGGAAAGGCCAGCAGTTATTTCTCTACTGTAATTGGCTCTTTTCTTGACTGTTCTTATGTTGCATTCTGTGAAGAACGGCTCTACATAAATACGTATGTTATACATATATCAAACATTACCTTGTATGGACTGTTGGTCATAACGATTCACATAAGTGTTTAGTTTCAGTAAAAGATGTAGCTACATTTAAAAAAGTCAGGGGCTCTTAGTACAGTGCAGCTTTTAATAGTTTGAATGAAAGTCATTTGATATACATAATATATTACATCACTTCATTGCAATCATCTGAATGTGCTGCTAATAGTGGTCATACCTCTCTCTGTCCACTAGGTGGCACTATGTCAATACATAATGTGTGAGGCATTCATTTGTCTGGGATTTTCTCTGTGGACAAACTGACTGTTAAGTAGAATTGAACGCTACTAAACAATATATTTTGACAGGATAAGCCCTGCGCCTCCCTCCCCCTCACGCACACACACAGATGCTAATTATTGCAACAAAGCAGTTGAAATAGACTACACGGTATTTGCATAGTAAAACGGCATTAGATCAGACTCCATCTTTGTGCTCTGTGAATTAACTGAATCTGCTACAGCAACGACTCAAGCGTCAAATACAGCAGTTGTATATTTTATAGACGTATCTGTTGCCAGATGTGCGATGGGCAACCCACAGAGTTACGAGGGTAAAAATGGAGTCTAGACGGCTGTTTGCTAAATTGACCTTGCTTTGAAAATGGTGACTCACGGTGGATGAACCCCACTGTGAGTCTTGTCCCGCTGTGACATCCCGTGACAAGTGGCTAAACATTGGAACACTGTTGTGTTATAGTGCAATGCGTAGGCTACTAACGCAGGCTAGGGGAAATCTCGTGTGGATAGGGGGTGTGTGTTTGTGCCACTGGAAATAGCCAGCAAGGGCAAAGACGAGTGTAGTCAATCAATCGCAAAAGGCTGTAAGAGTCGGCTCTTTGCCAGATCGTTCTATATGTTATTAGATATGAGAGGAGTCACCTCGGCAATGCGCTGAGAGGAATATGGCGCCACAGTGGTGCAATGCAAACAGTTGCAATGCAGCACGTTCAGTCTACTGTACATGCATGAGCCAGGTATGCGTTCAAATTCGGCAAACTGAGGCAAACGGGTTTTCTTAGAATTTGTCTTGTCCTGTTTTTGTTATATGTTAATCAGCAAGTTATCCTAAGGGAACGGCCATTGAGAGCAAACAGTTATAGGTAATAGCAAAAAAAAAAAAAAAAAAGGCTTTCATAAAAAGTATAAACTGACATTGATTAGGCAAGTTAACCACTTGAGTTATTGTGGTTAAAATAGAAAGATTAAATAAAACCAAACGTACTTTCCGTTATAATTTCAGGGATAGCTCTTTAGGACCCCCTTGAACATGAGATGATACATCTCAAGGGGTTTTTCCTATGGGATAAACTTGTACAACAATAACTCTTATATGAGCGCACCTTAATCCAGGATCCATCTTTATTTGCGGAGAACTGCAGACTATTATTCTGTGTTGGCAGATATTCACAGTAAACTCAAAGCAAAGTGAAAGCATTTTAAATAAATAAAAAGAGTTTGAAAGCATTTGCAAGCATTTGCCTTCATGTCATTGCGCCCCGTGTGTGCAGGTGTGGGTGTCCTCTGTCACCCAGATCAGGCCCGACGACCTGAGAGCCGAGGACATGGATTCACCAGCGGAGGAGCTGAGCTTCATGGTGATGCCCCCTAGCAACGGTCACCTGGCGCTGAAGAGCGCCCCCATGAGAGCAGTGCTCAACTTCACCCAGGCCCACATAGACCAGGGGCAGCTGCTGTTTGTTCATAATGGTGCGTTCACTCACCACTATTAGTCAAAATAACATATCTGATGACTATACAGAATATACTGTAAGAAAGGAAAGAATGTAAAGCTTTTTAGAAATGCACATGCCCTACTACTGTATTTGCATACTAAAATGTATTAAGGCACTAGGTACTAATACAACATGCAGTATAGGAAATAAATAGAAAGTTATCTGTAAACCAGTACTGGAAAATAAAGAACTGATATTCTATTTAAAACCGCATACATTATCTTCAGAGAAATACAGAGAGATAGTTGCAAGAAAACTACCTTTAACTCAGAAATATTGCGCAGTAGTTATTTGGTGTGCAACATTTTTAGAGCACAGTCAAAATCAACATTTTGGGTATTTTGCATAGTTTTTGTTCAATAGCCTAACACGGAAGTGTTAAAAAAAATATGTTTTGTGAATTTTTTAACATGCTCTATCTACGATATTTCCCCTGAAATCAGCAGACATTTTTGACATTTTGCGGCATTTTCTTCCGCATATTCATTGCGCCACTCTTATTTAGAGTTTTGCTTATTCCCGCCCCTAAACAAGAGATAGACTGCACTCACAGCCAATCATAGCGTTCCCACATGAATACAACATGACACGCCCAATGATACCGTTTACTGACCTATTTCTAAGGAAGAAAACAAACCTTTTAGAGATCTGGTAAGCTTTGAAAGTGGCAATACAAAAACTGCAGCCCCTTTTTAATTTCATCCCGGAAGTGACGTTGCGCGATTGCTTAGTAAAACAACTCGGTGAAAACAAATTAAATCCATGCCAATTAATGCTTCTTGGCATCACCTGGGAGCTCATCATAATACGAATGTATACTAAATAGCCTAATTCAGCATAATAAATACAAATAAATTAACAGAAATTTTGCAAAACCCATGTGAATAGCCTACATGTGAAATAGTTTCTCCACTGTTTAACATTTGGTTGCTAGGCAGCTGTTTATTGTCACCGAGTTCTCAAGCCACTGCTGGATGTGATGTCACGCTGCCCAGATTAATTGTCCACCAGAGGGAACTGCTTAGATTTATAAAGGATCCCTTCTTACCTTGATGAAAAGGGGCATGGCTTGTCTGTCTGTAAAGATATTACACACACAAGTCAGTTAATACATGTTTAGGTCCAGTAGATACACAACAAAGATTCAGAAAGTATTAGTGGGGTAGGGGTAGTGTTAATTTAGTTTATAATTATTGCCCTTTATGACAATTCTTAATACACGAAGAAGACAGAAATCAGTTGCAATGTCTGAATATAAGAGGAAATGTCATGGAAACGTTCAAGCTTAGCAAAGGTGTGAGCATTTTTTTGTTGTTGTCCCAATCAGGGGCCATGTCTGGAGGGTTCAACTTCCAAGTCAACGACGGCGTGAACTTCACCCCGAGGCAGATCTTCAGCATTACTGCCAGGGCATTGGTCCTGAGCTTGGAGATAAACCGGCCCCTCAAGGTGTTTCCAGGTGAATAGACCAAGCTGAAGATTTTAAGCCTCATACAGTATCTCACACATACAGTATGTGACTCTCTCAGCATAGATGATCTTCACTCTCTGTAGAGCCAAATGATAACTACAGTGACATGCCAATCAAATGCTTACCTCATTTGCTTGAATTTGGATGTCTGCTCAATGTCACTCAGAATACACTTTGGTGAATGACTTCACTGGAGCACTTGCTCCTGAGTCATTCATTCACTCAAATACCAGACAGTTGAGTCTTCGGTTACAGTCATCGCTTTAGTCTTTATTCCTCATTTCATACTTTTATTCTAAAAATAGAATGGCCTGCCTAGCCAACTATTTTGTTTGCCAGTAGACTTGGTTAAGTCCTAGGCTAAGTGGTTCGGCTTGTGATGCAGTTGGTGGTAATGGGGCTGGTAGTAAACAGATGGAGGGCGTGCTTTACTGTGCAAACTGTCTGCAGTGGCTTTGTTTGTGGGTTGTGCTGGTATGCCAAGCAGGGTGGAAGAGGGAGGTCTGGTCTGAGACCATCCCTTGTAAATGGTGTATTAGAAAATACATAACATCATGTGGATGACAATGAAGTGAGTAAATGTCAGCCTTTTTATAAAAGGTATCGACGCAAGACTTATTCATGGTGTAGCAGTGCCTGTACAGTAAGCACAAAAATATATTCCTGCCTTTCTACAAGTGAAACAAGCCTTCTATGTTGCTATTGTTTGGCAAGAGAAATCAGAGAAATAAATATGAGTATCAGCAACCATGCATTTACTGTTTACGAACTTCCACGGTTTCACGAGTGTCTCTTCTAGTAAAGGTACACTCTGTTGGATGAGGCAATGTCTCAGTCTGTAGCTGCACAACACGTAAAGTATTTCTCCCGTTCATGAAAGATTGAAAAGAATGACCCCTGTCCACCCCCACCCCTTACATGCGAGGGACTTTTCCCTCGAGTGAGAGAGAGAGAGAGAGAGAGAGAGAGAGGGAGGAGATTGAAGGCAGTGGACGAAACGTGCGATGATGGATGTATCTCACTGCGCTACCACTTGCCCTGTTCCCTGTGCCATCATTTATCAGCAGAGTAGACTTTTATTTGCAACGTCATTACCTTCAGAGACCCTGAGGGACTTATGGAAGCTCATAGAAGTCAGTCACTTGTTTGTGACATTCAGCAGATACTGTATTTTCCCCCACTGGTGTTCTTGAGACCTTGAGACAAACCTTTTTAATTCCTTGTTTGCATTTTATGCAATAGCTTCTGCTGCTTTGATGCAGCTATAACAAGTCTCTAATGTCTCTGATGTCTGCAGTATAACTTTAACATGGAAGATCAAAGATCCCTCATTTCTATTTCAGACCCTGCTTAGTATAATTTGGTGTGAGAAGACACAAAACAGACACTTGGAGAGACAGCATTTTAACTAGCTGCATATTGTGATATGGCCAGATTTTGTCAAAATAAAACAGTGTGCGGGTAGAGATGTGGCCCATGCGATAACTCCCTGCCCATATGGGCCTTAGTGCCCTGGGAAACCGGGGTTTGAATCCGGCCCGCGGTCATTTCCCAATCCATCCCGATATCTCTCCCCCACTTGTTTCCTGTCTCTCCACTGTCCTGTCCAATAAAGAAAAAAGAAAAAGCTTTAAAAAAATACAATAAACAGTGTTCTAGAGTACTTTACAAGCTTCTAATGGAACTGTATCAAGCCTTTAATAACATTCATAGGACACAAAATATTTGCAGACTAATTGATCTTCGTCAACAGGGTCTTGGGAAGGTAAATACATTGATTAAACTCCAAGTGACCCTCATGTTCATATTTAGGTTCCTCAACACCAATCACAAAAGAGCACTTGCAGGCAGTGACCAATGACAACAGCGATGCCTCCAACCGTACCATTGCATTCAACGTGATTCGCCGTCCTAAACTAGGCAGGCTGGTGACATTGCAGGCTGATAACTCCACTTTGGACATCTCCACTTTTACACAACAAATGGTGAGGAATTACGCAGAAGCGGATACCTCTGAATGTGCACAAACCTTAACTTAAATGGTGTGTGTGTGTGTGTGTTTGTATGTATGTATGTATGTATGTATGTATTAGGGTTGGGCTATATGGACCAAAATCATATCCCAATATATTTAGGTTGAATATTGATTGACTATATCGCTATTTTCTATAAAGTGGGTTAAATTTTCAGGAAGAGAAAAATACAGGAAACCCAAAGGATAAAAAAAAATGTTTGGTTATTTTTAGCATAGCAGAAATGTTGTGAATTTTGAAGCTTTAATGATGTTTACTCAATTTTATCCACATTTGTTTTTGATTACAGGGTACCTTGTCATACTAGCTGTATCTGTTTGTCAGAAACTGAATATGTATCTGCTCTCTCATTGGTTACTCTGAAAATAGTTGTGAATATGACTATATCGTTATAAATGATATTGTCAAATTTTATATCTCTTTTTAAAATATACCAATATAAATTCAATATTGATATATCACCCAGCCCTAGTATGTATGTATGTACTGTATGTATGTATGTGCATGTACGTATGTATGCTTTATAAAATCCTAGAGAAATTGTCTTTCAGCTGTATGTTATTCAGACATCTTTATAACATCTTAAGGGGCAGGATAGTCTATAGGCCTAGGTGTTTGACTTCCCGCCGGAATGTTGTGGGTTCTGAGTCTGCCTGTAAGCATATTTTAGCAAGAGGACTAGCCACTACCTGTTTCTTGTAATATTAGTCGTTGTTCTCATATGTTGCTTTGGATAAAAGCATCAGCTAAATAACATAATTATAGTCAATGGTGATAGAATACTGTATATTTTGAAGGGGCTTTATATATGCTAAACCTGATGCACTCATGTTCGTTTAGTGATGGATGGTGTTGCAAGTTTGTGGACGGGATTTGTTTTCCATCAGATGTGTTGTTTTTGTACCTCAGGTGGACAGGAAGGAGGTTCTATATATTCAAGCGCCCATAGAGTCAGTTGGATGGGCGGCTATGGACTCCATGACCTTCTCTGTGGCATCACCCCCTGCTTCGCTGGACACTCAAACCTTCAAAATAGGCATTTCTTATGAGAACACTGGGCCTGAGCGCAAGACAGTCTTGCTTGCAAACACAGGTTTGGATAGCTATAATGTGTTTTCAACTTAAATGTGCCTCGATGTACTTCTTTCAGGCAGATTTCAAATAGCGCTGCAGGGCTATACTAAATAGTATTGCTATTTCAGTCTTTCAGTAGTACGTTATATAGTACTTTTTAAAATGTTTTAATTATACATGTTTTCAATGAAGAACCTGTTTTTGTCCAGGCGCCATGGCGACTGAGGGGCAGTGTGTTGTCATTGATGAATCTCAGCTGGATGCTTCTAACCTCATGTCCAAGCTGCCAACCCCTCAGCGAAGCTCTCATGAGGTTTGGTTCCAGGTCAAAACTCTGCCACAACATGGGGTTATTGTAGTGGGTGAGAGAAACCTCACAGAGGAAAAACCAAACTTTTCCCAGTTCATTGTTAGCAAGTATGGTATAACCTACAAGCATGACAACTCAGAGACCACTCAAGATTTCTTTGTGTTTGATACGTGGGTAAACCCTAAATCTAAACCAGCACAGCGTCCTCTAGAGGACAATGACATTATTGAGGAGCGGTTCAACATCACAATATCCCCTATTAATGATCAGCCACCAGTTCTGAAGACCAAAGATCCAAGGATGACGGTAGTACAAGGAGAGATTATGGTCTTGAGACCCGAGAGCCTCAATGTTGAAGATCTGGACAATACTCCGAATGATATTAAATTCTCAGTCATCAGCAAGCCTAACAATGGTTATTTAGCTCTTAAAGAACATCTTAATGAATCAATAATGGACTTCACCCAAGCCCAAATTAATAATGGAAGCGTTTACTTCGTCCATGATGGAAGTCCTGATTCAGGTGTGTTCTATTTCAGCGTCACTGATGGCCACCATAAGCCGATCTACAAACTTTTCAATCTAGAAGTGTCAAGGATCACAATATCATTGGTGAACAACACCGGATTGACGTTGCAGCAGGGCCGAACTTCGGCACTTCTGAGCAAAGACAATCTTGCCGCTGAAACTAACGGGAGAAACCTCACTGTTCATTATCACATTACAAGGTCTCCACATTTCGGCAAACTTCTCAAAGACAACCAAGAGGTTACACTGTTTGAACAAGAGGACCTGCACGCTGAAACATTGTTTTACCATATGACATCACTGTCATCTACAGAAGATAGCTTTGAGTTTACAGTATTCAATTCAGAAGCTAACTTGACTGGCCAAGTGCATAACATAACTGTTAAACCTTTGATCCAGTTCGGGAAAGGGTTGATAATTCCCAATGGTGTGGCTGTCAAACTAAACACCGACTTCCTCAACGTCTCTGAACTCGCTAATATAAGTGGCAGTGATCCACTTTTTCAGGTTATTTCCCAGCCAAGGTATGGAAACGTGTCTCTAATAAAACTGTCTAGAAGGACTGTACCAGCTGAGATGTTCTCCTTTCAAGATGTTAGGCGGGGAAATGTAGCATTGGAGCTTAATGCCAACATGACTGGAATTCAAGTGCTGAATGACTCCTTGGCGTTTGTCCTAACAGCTGAGAACAGCCAGCCTGCGAAAGGGACGTTGCACTTTACCATTGTGCCACATGATCCAATGCTTGTCTCCACCACAGAAACTCCCATCCCGGTCACCATGTCTGTCCCTCAGACATCAAGCCAAGCATCCAGAAATGAGACGCCTTTCCCGACCGTGTCTATAACTTTCCTCTCCCCTCAGGGTCCAATGAAAAACCAGCAAAGGTTCAACGCGCGCAATCGTTGGGGAAACTCTAACCGAACTAATACCTTTGGTACGACTGTTGACAGACCTACAATTGCAACTGAAGACATTCCCTTTAGGAATACACCAGTTCGCGTGGAGTCTAACCCACAGAGAAATTCGAACCCCCTTCTGGTCATTTTGCCACTCTTGGCTCTGTTACTGCTTGTAATCATCTTTATAGTGTTGGTTGTTTTGCTTCGTCACCACAGACGGAGAAAGCAGAGCCCTGTTACGCCTAAAACAGAAGCTTCATGGGTTATTCCCAGCAGCAAACAACAGTCAGCACACACTCAGACAAGCACAACAGTTCCCTCTGTAACTGTGACTCCGTTGAGCCCCAGAAGCCCAAATAGCCCTGTTTTTGATAGGTTTTTGGCAACAAATCCAAGCCCCGTTTACAACACATTTGATTCCCCTGCCCCCAAATGCTCTTGGAATAATGTTGGCCCAACAGCATATTCTCAATGTATTAGAAGCACTAATCCATGTCTTCAGAAGAATCAATACTGGGTATGAACTTCCCACCAATTCTAATCCTAAAGATGTATTTTTTTAACACTTTTTGTGTAACGCATTTGTTCACATATACCCTGTTATTTTGGGCTGAGAACATCAGAGTTGTGGCTGACATTTGTCGTACAGCTGCTTAAAACTGTGAATTACTTAAACTGGCACTGGGGCAAAGATTATTTATATTGTGCACATTTTATATTATGTAGGATACATTATTCCAACAGCATTTTATGTAACTCAGGTATTTTGTTAACAATACTTTCATGTACTGCCATTTGTGTCAATAAAGGATTGTTTGACCGTTATTAAACCATAGCTTTGTTAGTTACACACAGCACCTGCATTAGCAAGAATGTTTTCCAGCACATTTTAAGGTACCCTTCCCAATTTGCCGAAGACACTCTACTTCCCCCAGCACCGTACATCGATGCTCACCCTTCCTCCTACAATTGCATGCATTTTCGTGCACCCCTAGTGTACATTTGGGTTTCTGGGGTTCTATAATGACATAAAGGAACATACATTTTAAAGCCGATAAGTGTAAATCATAATTTACTGTATATTATAAGCTTGGTACGCATCAGACAATACAGAAAATGTATTTTTAAAGTCAGCTCCTAAACCACATATTTGCTGTTTTCTTGTATATAGTAACAAATTGACTAGAATAAGCTCATAAATTGCTTAGAAACCTTTTTTATTCTTGATTTAATATGTTGTGAGACAAATTATGCACTTTCACAAATGATATTGGTTAAACTTTGCTGCATTACATTGCAGATAGACTAAAACACATTTTTTGACTGCCTTTTTAACGCTTGCAGTATCGTGTGTCTGTGATATTTATATATTTCTAGTTAGACTCTGATTTGTGTTTCAGAAGGGGTGATCAATAATAATCATCAGAGGTATTTATGTAACAAATGATAAGCCGGTTTAGTAACGTACAGTAGAGGGAATAAGCCTCTGCAGCCATAGCTTTTTCTGTATTGTTTCTGTACAGTATTGCATACTGTAGATGTGCTTGCACTGTTATAATAAATCTGCTGTAAATCAAGACCACTACTGTAATGTGTTCTGGCATGCAGTGGGACCTCTAAAATGCTACCTCTCGTTTTCACGTTGTGCTAGCATTTATGTACTGAAGTCTCCACCCTGCTTATCCATGTATCATTTGAAGATGTAACCTTATGTAAGTGTAATTTATTTATAACATTATGTTATTTTAATAAGTCATTGTTTGAAATTTTGTCGTATGGTGATTTATTTCCCTCTCCGGGATTTGAAGAGTGGCTTTCATTGCACCCACCCACTTCTACACACACACACACACATTACTGTACATGTGTTTTTCATAATTATTTATTTTATGTCACTGCTGCTGAGACTGGGCTTTTGGCCTGTTGCCAGAGTCTTCACTCCTCACAACAAAGAGAAGGCGGAACAACGGTCCAATTAGGAAAAGATGAATTACCATTATCGTCTCCCTTTGGTTTCCACATAATTACTGTCACTGCGTTTCCTTATGTCCCGCAAAAACACATCTGCAGGAGTCTGCAAGTTAGCACTCTGCCACCAAGGTGCTACATGTGCCTCTATCCCCGTGACTATAGGCCCAAGGTAAACATGGAGGCTAATCTGATTTGACCTGACACAAGTGAGTGTTTCTGCTGCAGGATACTGGGACACTGAGCAAGTCCACATGACTGACATTTAACATAACATTCATGGCTTCATGGCAACCAACCAACATGGCTGCATTTTGAAATGTATGTCTGTAAAAAAAACATCGTATAGCTCAAAGTGCACAGATGTGAAAGAAAACAATAGTAATTAGATAAATGTTTCCATTAAAATGCTGATACTTGCATAATAAGCACTAGTTTAGCAAGTGGATGTGAAAACACTTCATTTGAGGAAATGCTTCAACCGTGACACATTGCCTAATTTAACAATTATGATGTTCTCTGACGCATTCAGAAACACATGCTTGCTGTTTAAATGTTTTTTTTTTATTGAAACTCATGAGTTCATGCCCCATCTGCAAAGCGCCGTTGAGTGGCTCTCTTCCTCGTAACTCCTTCACCGGCAGCGGTTGCAGGCTCACACTGTTCTCTACCCCTCCCCATTAGCCATTTGCTTTTTTTGTGCGCAGACGTGTTTCAAAACATGCAGATGGAGAGAGGAAAGTTGGGTACCCTTTTGGGAGTGCTGTACGATAAAGACATCCTTCTGTTTCGACACGTTTAGCAAATGATTTTGTATTTGTGAACTTGATACATGAATGAACAGTGCATTTCCTGCTACAGGAGAAATTTCTAAATTTGACAATTTAAGCTTAATCGTCCTTGGAAGGCTTACAAAGGTGCTAATTACCATTATCATACTAGCACCATGTCCCCCACCAGTATAGCACCAGTCCTCAGAGACAAGATGGGCCTAATAAGAGCGTAATTACCACAATTGGCTCCCACAATCTGCAGTTTGCATGTGTAAGACATAGCTAAATGAAGTTCTATCTATAATTATATGCATTTTTGCCCGGTGTCTTTACAGTTGCTCTACAGGAAAGATGAATGCTAACAGCAGGGCTGCTTAAGTCTACCACTTTTAAAATGCGGTGAGATTACAGTGCGGTTGTGTCTAATCGCAATCTAGAGACCTTTTTGTAATGGGCACATTTGGATATGATTAAAATCTGATTATGACACGGATTAAAGGTAGTCCGTGCCTTCAGTGCCATAGGGCGCTACTACAGAAGCTCCACACATTGAAAACACATTGCCATGGAAGTGATATTGTTGATTGGATCATTTCTTCAGCACGCACAGAGAACTGGCAGCTAGCTCACCATGAGTAGATGTTCACTGATTTTAACAAAAAGTGTATTACTGTATCTTACAAACACTGACTCCGCTTTTAATTCATAGTGTACTGGAAGGGATTGAACATATCGTTGCCATGCATGGTTATTTGTGGAACACCGAGTGAAACCGTCAATGGCCAAAAAAGGCAACATTGCCTATATTTGTTTTTAAAGGGCCATGCATGGTTATTTTTGCATTGTGTGGAGCTGGAACATGCTCTACTGTAAGGGGCTAGGTAAACAAAACAAAAAACAGTACAATTAAAATAAACACTTAATAAAGATGTTTTACTTGTTAGTGGCATGCAGCATTGATTTATGTGTTTTGAGCATGTGGTGAACTTGCTGACTGATGTAGAAGTGATTATGTAAACTGGTTGAAGCTTTTTGTGTCAATACAATTTCAGAACAGAAAACATCAACATTGTAGAAGATTATGCATTATTGACAGGTCAGGTCATGACTACACTTGGGCATTTGATCAACATCAAGCATAATTGAGTGTCAGTGCATGGCAGAATGTATGAATATTTATATATATATATATATATATATATACATGTATATGTATATACATGTATATGTATATATATATGTGAACAAATGCAGAAATATATATATATATAGTATATACATATATTTCTGCATTTGTTCATGGGAAGCACAACTGTGCATGTATTTCCTCTCTAAAGCACTTTGAACTGTAATTATGTATAAAAAGTGCTATTTAATAAAGATTATGATGATTATTATTATTATTATTAATTTTTTTATTATTATTATTATTACATGAGTGTTCCTAGAATATGGAGTGGTTTGGTTCAAAACACCCAAAATTGAGTATCTATAAATACACCATAGCCTAACAGTAATGTATTTGGGATTCCTTAACATGCTACTTAACATTCCTTTTCATTGGTGTAGCCTGCTGTATTCAACTTTTGAAGAAAATATAATGCAGCCTTTATATAAAAATATCCATCTAGCTACTACAAAAAAAGTCAGCCCAGAAAAAGAGGAAACACAGATGTTGCCATCTTCCAGGAAACCAGGTCACATGTTTTGCTTTCACGGAAGTCATTTCTAAAAAAATCACTACTTAGCTGTCTGGAATGCATGGGCATGAGTTCTCGCTCTTAGACATTGCATTAGCAGCATATGAGATGTACCTTCTATAGCTTCTCTGTAGATATAGATGGCAGATGGATCACAATGGATTTTATTTTAATTTTCCTTCTCATTGGTCCAATGTTATAGGCTGCTTACTTCCTTCTCTCTTGTAGAACTGACTTCCCTGTCATTCAGTTTCAAGCGACAAGTATAAATATATCGACCCAATATTGTAAAACCGAAACAGGAACTATACACATACACTACAAATAAAGATGTGTGAGTGAATTTATAGTGTAATGTGGAGGAAATAATATCTGTACTGCAGTTTGTATTTGGCCTAATGTGATATACTGTAGGCTATATCACAGTATTACAAACTGCAGTAAAGATCTTCTGGATCCTTGATTGCAAATGCCACACTATAGTGTCTATAAGGTCATCAAAACTTATCAAATATCACATTGGGGATCAGAATTCCACACTGTCACTATTTGGCCTGGTAATTTATTTTTGTTTATTTACACACAGTGGGCTGAAATTAGCATTTATCTTTATACAGTAAGAATGGTGGTTGGCAGAAATGTTGGCCTGTCTTTTGGTCATGCAGGGTTGTCGCAGATAGCATAAGATACGGTATTTCTAATCTGTCGAAAAGACAAAATGTGTCTCGTGATGATCTTGGCATAGCTTGTATACATTATCAATGGCTAAGATATAATGGTAGGCTATATTTATATGTTCTTTCGAGGCCTCTCAGATCATCAGATCAATTTCTTTTAGCTATTCCGCAGTCTCGGTTGAAAACTAAGGGTGATCGTGCCTTCTCGGTTGTTGCTCTAAGACTGTGGAATAATCTTTCTGTCAGATCATCCCTTACCACCAACACTTTTAAGTCTCGTCTTAAAACATATTTCTATTCTGTGGCGTTCAAGTAGCGTTAAGGTCATCTGCGCTAGTTGAGTTTGTGTATTTTATTGTTGTTATTGCGTAACCCTGTACAGCACTTTGTTCACCTGTTTGTTTTTAAATGCGCTTTATAAATTAATTGACTTGACTTTACTTGACGTTGTATGATTTGTATATTTCACAGCTTTTCCTGTCATAAGTTGCATATAGTCAGTTATACAGTTAAGAGGGCTTGTCAAAAGTCACAGCGATGTCACAATGATTGAACTGAGCAGACCAACACTTGTTGCTCAGTATCCCACATCTCACTTTGACCTCACCTAGCACTGGCCAAGCTGAAAGCTCCCATTCCCCAGTGTGATCAAACAAACACGTGTCAGAGCAGATGTCCGTCTGGATGCTGTAATGCATCCCGTGAGCCTCAAACCACTCCTTGTTGATTCATAGACTAGGGGTATCCGAGGGTGAATATCCTCGAGAGTCTTCTCTTCCACAGCCACACCCTCATTTGTTTTTTTGTTTTCTTGTATAATATTTTCGCTTGTATTTTTCTTTTGTGTTTGTTGTATAATATATTATTTTCAATGCTTTCTTTCAGATGTTTTTTATGTATTTTGCTCCCCCCCCTCATCTCCTGGACCCTTCCCCTTCCTTCTGTCATGCGTTCCTCTCCTCTTTGATTTCCCAGCCTCTTTAGCAATTACATTTTGCAGCGAGTATCATCCTGGAACCCCTAAATGCAAACGCGTTCGTGACCCACTTAGAAAACATTTGGGCCAATCAGCAACTATCTGAAGTTTTTCCCCAAGATGACAACTGTGCTTACGTTGCTGATTTAAAACATTTTGACTGGGTGAGATAACGGTGTTGTCTAATCATATGTACGGAAGATTGATTAAAATATACAAGCACTAAATTTATGACAAACACTTTTAAATTGAGGGGATCCATCCAGGCTGATTCTTGGCATGAAATGAAATTGGAGCTGGCATCAAGTATTGTAATTTTGAATAGTCAAAACATCAGTTATATATATATCTGTAATTCAGTTTTGACTAGTCAAAACTGAATTACAGATATCCACAATGACGTCACTGAAATTGATACTCGACTCGTCACACACCTGTAAGGTTTCGTGATCCCGGTCCTGTGCTAGTCTCGTCACTTCATGTGTTTACCTTTGTATATCAAGCCTGTTTGCCCGTCACTTCCTGCCCAGTGTTTCCCAGTCTCGTTAATTCCACCCGTGTCTGTGTAATCACGTCTGATGTGCTGCACCCGCCCCTCGTTGTTGTAAGCCAATGGTCTGTCTTCATGTCTTGTCTACCTGTGTATTTAGCCCCAGTGTTTTCCCCTGTGCTGTGTCGGTAATTGTTGATGTTAAGTCGATGTCGCGTTGTTCCCCGTGTTCCTGCCTTTTTGTTTCCTTTTTGTAAATAAACCTGTTTAATTTAGCTACGTGTCTAGCGTTTGGGTCCTCACCTCCGTGCATCGTGACAACATCCTAAATGGGAAATGCCGATATCTGTAATTTATTTTTGACTAGTCTAAATAATAGCAAGACAATCACTTGTAATTTTGCCTATCTAAAACTCTTGACTAGGCAGAATGAGAGTTGAAGATATCTGCATATTGTGATATCTCCAATCAAAATGAATTTGCAGATATCTAAAACTTGATAACAGATATCTAGAATTATATGACTGGCTGCAATTCCAGTTTCAGATATCTTTAATTTAATTCCGACTAGTCGGAATTCCAGTTCAAGATATCTACACATTATTAAATAAAGAAGAAGAAAAAAAATCTAGTGAGAGAACCAATGCTAACGCAGGCATAGCATGTGAGAAGATGTTTGAAAGGGATACATGGCCACTACATAGACTACTTTATTTTTGACCCGCTTCAATTGCCCTTTGACCCGCTTCAATTGCCCTTTGACCAGCCAAAAAGAGAAGTGACTTTGTTCCTGAGGAAATGACAACACACATTAATTTCACACGATATAACGTATTCGCCAACATAGCCTTACAGTAGTACAGAATAAGCACTTCACCACATAGCCGGCAAACTGACCACTTCAATAAGAGAGAAGAGAAGATAAGAGAAAAGACTGCGAAACATCTACCGCACCGTCGTTTATTATACTTGGAGCTATAAATGAAGCTCACACGCACACACACACACACAACATGCAAGCTGGAGGGGGATGGGGAGAATGCGCCCTGCAGTCTAAACAACAGAAAGGCCAAAACAAGTGTGTGTGTGTAACTTGGAGATCGGCCAGCATGGTTGGGATGGGAGGGCAGTCAGCGTTTTTTTTTTCTTCTCTCTCCAGACAACGTGAATGAGGCCCCGCCGGAGGGAGCATCCTGTGTGAGAGCTGTACAAACAAAGCTGGGGCTACATAGCATAGCGGGCAGTGCTCCCACATTCCAGAAGCTTCTGACAGTCAGGTAATATTGCGAGTGTAGGATAAGGGGATGGGGGAAGGGTTTATCCAGATCTACGAGGACACGAAATCTGGGGATGTCATTTTTTAATAAATGATTAAAATCCCTTATTTCCCAAAGCTTAGCAGTAATGGCTAAGCCCTGTGGAAGCTTGTTTTATTTAATGTTATATCCTTCTTGTACTTACCCGTAAAACAATGGGTGGTCTTTATTAAACTGTACAAACCAGGCACAGGCCACAGAGGGCATTACTGTACGTTTACTCTAGGATATAGGTAATACGCTTGAAGGAAAATTAGTAGTCATTATCAAAATGTGCTTACTGTAATACAATATGTTAAAAGTAAATATACCCTGTGTATACCTGCGGGATTAAATGAATAAGGAAAATAGTGCCAATGCTAAGGCAATGGCAATGTATAGTCCTTTAGGATTTTAGGAGTCTTTCGAAAACATTTTGTGTTTTCATACATTTTGTTTGGGTGTAGCAGGATGTTTTCTCGGCCCATTAACTCTATGATAACATCACAACCTCTCCTGTGCTATATCAAACTCTGATTGCCAAAATCCAAACCTCTCCTTCAGAATAAGACCAAGCTAAATATTGCAGCAAGTAAGCATTAGTTATTGCTCAACAAACAGAAAGAAGTGCGTTTTAGAGGTTGGGGGTGGGGGAAGGGGGATGTAACACTATTCTGGAAAGTGATTTTCTTTTGCCACATAAGACTAGTAGCTATAGACGACTCATGCAGCTCTGCTGAGGAAACCAAATTACCTAATGTGAATGTCTTTTCACAACGAGTTCAATGACTGGCTGATTATGCCTTATGCCAAACTAAGAATTCCTTATAATGCAATGTATTAAAACGAGCGAAACTTCATGAACTGCTGATATATTGTTATCGGTCAGGGAAAGAAGCGGCCCATAGCGCTATGGATTGTAATTTTGATC
>JAODTR010009540.1:18720-29668 GCA_025399935.1 Amblyopsis rosae | reverse complement strand
CTTTTGGTTTCAGGATTACTAAGCGCGTTCGCAGCTCATTGCTGCCTCTCATAGTCCATTAACGGCACTATTTTTTTTCCGAGTCGACGGTAACCGGTGACGTCGGTTACGTCGACTAATCGTCCCAGCACTACTGGTTTCCAACAGTACTTCTCATCCGCTTGTGTGTAATCAAATTCAAATTAATGGGAGCCCCCTCCCCTCCCATCCCCACACTCAGCTAAGTGACTACGTTTGAGCATTTTTCAACGTTGCAGTTATACTTCGATCATCCTGGAGGAAACCCTTGCTGGTATTTTCCTATAGTATCCCCACATACACATCCATGCAACAGGTAGCAATTCAATTCAATGGTCAGAGAGTCTAACGTGTGTCTTTACGTGTGTGTACGTACATACACCCAGTCTGGCCAAAGATACAGTAGGAAGATGATTATTTTCTTTAAAAATTACACAGAAAGAAAAACAAACTTTCTTGTGGTATTACATGTTGATTTGAGCTTTGAATACGACAACTAAACTGGGTGCATAATGAATACAAAATAGTGTTTACAATATACATTTTGGTACTGCTACGGGGGATTGCTTTAGTTCACACAACCGCAACTCATTGAGTCATTACATAAACTGTAATCTAGTAATTTACATTCTGTTTCCCACTTAGCCTGTGCTTTATCACGGTGAGCAGCGTGTGCTTTAAAGAAACCAAATGAGCATACATACTTCAGAAGGAGGGCAGGGTGGATGGCAGGACCCTGAAGCTTCTCTGATTGATAAATGAGGAGAAGGCAATCACTTAGCAACACATCAATTAACCAGAGAGCCATCTATCCTCCTGCTGTATCCGTCTGCTGTGCAAACGGTCTGACTTACTGTAGTGGCAGACCCAAAAACAAAGCAGCCTCTATGACAATGAATATGGTGCGGAAAGAGCTTATTTCTGTAAAGTATGTTAGTGTGTGTACACGACATTAAAGAAGATATACAGATTAGGGTGTAAAAGTTAATTATTAGTTACATATTTATAGTATATACTGTACACACACACACACACACACATATAGAGTCATGTGAAATCATGTGTATTCTATGGATTTAAATACAGTATCAGGACTTAACAATCATCTGTTCCTTAGCAGGTGTAAATATTTGGTAAATACAACCTCAGATGAACGTTTCAATGTTCCTAGCAACTAATTACGCCGTCGGTAAACGAACATTTTTATTTAGACTAGTCGATTAGTCTATAAATACCAAAACACTAAGAAAAACGTCCCGACTGATCACAGTCATGCTTAACATTGTCAGCGTGTGTACAGGTTGCAGGTCTCTCCCTGCCTGCTGTTGTGTCTCAGTGGTTGGAGATCACGTTTTAGCTTTCACTTTCTTCTCATTTAAAAAAAGAATAATCCGACAACTTCATCTTCAGAAGATGAACAGTTACAGTAGCCTACGGCAAAACAGTGGCAGAGTGCCAATACATCGCCGTTATTCACAGGCAGCGGGATGAGCGCATTATGAAACTCTTCACTTCATATTGTTTATGTATGACTATATGCATGCTGCATTGGCTGTGCTGAAAAGCCTTCGCTAATTATCTTACCGTAGCTAGTTTAGCTTAGCAAAATGCCATTTATCTTAACTTAAACAAAGGTGAACAAACAATTAGGAACCCGACGGCCCGATTTTGTACGATATTGAATGCAGTTGTACTGTAAGGTTAAATCGAAAGCAAAGACGAATCTGGATTCACAACCTCTCTGACTAGGAACTAGGAACAAAGAACACATGGTCAATCAAGCGCTACCAACACCACTCGCAGTGTCAACAGATTGTTTTGAGTGTTTCATGTGCAGGCTAAGGCAGCAGAGACTGACTGAGCCACTACTTAAAAAAAAAAAAAATGTTTAACCGACTAGTATTTATGGGTCCGACTAGCTATGATCCCAGCGTTTAACAGACTAATCACATACATCCCTATACACACACACACATATATACACAGTACACACTCTTTACACACATGCACGCACGCACGCACGCACGCACAGCACTAGCGTCGCACCGGAATTACACATAGACTTTGTGAGTGACAATGCAAGCATGAAAATCTACTTCTCAATTTCGGAATGCGACGTCGAGCTTACAGGGGCATTATGCATCAGACGTTCAGCACAGAGTTGCATATGTGACGCATATGGTAGTACTAATGGACGGAAGAGGCTGACACTAGGTGATGGCCAACAATCGACACATTCAGATAAAGAGAAAACTCAGAACTTGATATTGTGATTAGGCTCATTTAGTTTCATTCAGACCAGACAGTGTGTGTGGGTAGGGTACAGGATAACAGTTGGCCCAGTAACTCCCTGAAACGCATACAAAGAAAATACATAATTCCCCCCCCCACTCTCTCTCTCACACACACACACACCTGCTACAGATTTTCCATAAGCCCCCCCTAAAACAAGCAAGACTCCGGGGGGGGGGGGGGTGAGTGCACGAGACGACAAGCTGAGATTGATAGAATGATACAGAGATCATGACATACGCGATGAGAGAGAGAGAGAGAGAGAAAGCGAGAGAGAAAGAAAGACACACACACACACAGTATGTCACACAGAATGGCATCAAAAGCAGCCAAACACAACTGGCGTATGGGAAGCCCCCAGTACCACGGAGGCAGTTTGCTCCCACTCTGCTCCCCCTGGTCTGCCCCCCCCACCCCCCAGCTCTGATCAGCCAGCCAAGGCCCTGCTCAGACATGCAGGGCCAGACATGGCTCCAGGCTGGCTCTCTGCGCCGGCCGGCAGCTGACATCTGTATTCACAGCATGGAAAAACCAAATGCCGCCACTGAAACTCTATCCACCGCGCTCGTTTGCCCGCAGTTTGGGAAAGGGTGGGGTCGTGGGGGCGGGAGAAGAAAGATCTGACTGATTATGCTGATTTGGGCATGACAGCCATTGCCGTATTGCGTATCACTTCTCATGTGAGCGACAAACAATGTAATTCCATATGACAGGATTCCCCTGAAAACTACAAACTCTGTTGATATTTAATACTAAGTGGCTGTAGTTATGTGCCAAATAGACGTCTCTCCATGGTCCGTTTACTTCCCCTGAAATAACTCCTGCTTACTAGTGTATTGCTAGAGAGAAGCTTACATTACAGTACAATGACCAGGTCCAAGATAATTCCCGAGTTCCTCATTACTTGCATGTCTTCCATCGGGCAGTCGAAAGGACTCTCGGACGCCACATAACACTTTCGACACTGGGTGCAGGGTTTCCTTCACACACACACACAAAACGAAGAAGCACACACTGACAAAGCAAAAAATAAATAAAAATCCAGTCATGTGTTAGAGTGCCAGTCTGTTTCTGAGTCAGCCAAGTGAGAGTTGGCAGCGCCACCGTGTTTGGCCGGGCACAGAACAGTATATTGCTGTTGAATACACAAACAGTCTGGCACCCAAGGTAACAAATCTCTCTCTCTCTCTCTCTCTCTCTCCCCCCCCCCCCCAGACAGACGCTATGATAAGACTTAAATCTTTCCCTCAAGGCGTTGTGTTGTTTTATTGTTAAATTTAGGTTTTTTAAACTGGGATATAGTCCAGAATTATAGGCAACACAGACAAATGGTTTTAAGCTTCTGAAAAGTACTTAATACTTAGATATAAGGCTAAAATTAGAGCTCTATAAGACATGTTGTCCAGTATTGTGGCAGCTCCCATCTGAGTCCATCAACAGTTCTAGTTATATAAGATAATCAAGGCTAATCAGCACTTCAGTGTTGCAAAATGTACAATTAACATGCAGCTTTATTGATAGCTGAAGCAGAAGCCGGATGTTAGCCATGATGAACATACTAGCTTTAACATCAAAGGGTCGAGGTCAAGCAGGACCTCCAGATCGGCGGTTGCAGTGATGCTTCCCTGGTTATGTGATATCTAGTATATACTACTCACGCTCTAAAGCAGTGTCTAACTTTCTGGCGTGGCACCAGCAGAACATCCTTCTTTTCTGTTGATCGACAGGAAATCACTAACAAGAACGCATGCCCACTTAGACCATTTTGAGATGACACTAACCGTTAGCTCTGCTGTCGGTACAAATCCAAGTCTATATACCTGCTAGTCCCATAGTAACAATATAGGTATTACCGACTACGTACTTTCCATAATGTATAATGGCTGTTTAATGATCGGGGACAACGTTGAAATAACAGACGTGCAAGACAAGAGATGGCAGGTGATAGAAAAAGGACAGGAGACAAAGTGATGCCACAAGTAGCTGTCTAAATGAAGGGGTCCAGATCTACACATGCTGCACAAATGTGGAAAATACACTATGCTCATGTTCAAAGTGTGTTTTGTATGCGTGTGGGTATGGGTGTGTGTTCCGTGTCTAGGCTCAGCACTGCCCTCTGTGTTTCTCTCCACTAGGTACGCTTGCATCACAGTGATGGCCAGGTCCTGTATCCATGGCAACGACTGTCGGATGAGAATTAAGTCTGTGGCGCTGCATTAAACAGCTGCCCAGAGTCTGCTGCCCCCAGCTGGCCGAATTGGGCATTACACAAATAGAAAGCAGCAAAGCAAGTATTTTTGCTAGAAGTAAATATCATGCAACAACTAAAGCTCTAATTAACAGTAATATTGAAGGCTCTCACATGACTCAAAAAGCATTGAAATGCTTTAATACTACAATGAAGATACACTGTACACAGGGCAACTGTATAGAAACAAGATTAAGGTTCAGAGAGCACATCTCTTGAGTGTCTGCTGCTTTACAGTGGAATAGTGTGTGTGTGTGTGTGTGTGTGTGTGTGTGTGTGTGTGTGTGTGTGTGTGCGTGTTCACAGCATTGAATATCAGGAGGCATCTCACCATCTGCTGTGTCCAGAACTACCATCTGTCTGCAAAGCCTAGAACGTTCCCACATACACACCAGTAACATTCCAACGTCTGCGCAATAAATTATATTACATTTTGGAATAAAGTGCAAGTGTTCACAAGAGCGCACATGCCTTTCTGAGTCCCCTGAGCCACAGGACAGACGCTCTCCGATCAATGCCTAGTTGTACCGTGGCGCTCTAAATTGAGAAAGAAACTCAACACTGGTACAAGTTTTCTGGGTTGGCTTCCACGGTTCAAATGGGAATTGTCTATTTTTACATAGGATAAATAAAGTAAACAATGATGTTTGTGCTTTAGTGGTGGAGTCAGCGATTGTAAGCTAGTACACTTTCTGTCAAATTCAGTGCATCTCTCCTCCTCCGGTGTAACCACACAGCCCTGGGACCTGTAAATGGGAACACAAACAAAGTGGTGCAGACCGTACCACACAACACTATCCCAGCATTGGCAATGCGTTTCCAATGTGAGCGCCCCATGGCATTGAAGGGAGAGGTGCCACTGTTTTGACTGTTTGGCTCCCCTCCCCCCCCCCATCTCACAGAGCAGTATGGACTTATGTGAAGCTGTCATAGTGGCCGACAGTAGGTGTTTTTCGTAAGCATCATATTGCATCTAATAATGCATCCTGCTTCAACAGCAGAGCAGGGGGATTGCGACAAAGCCTTCGTTTACAACAAGCACATTCTGGTGTTTACGACGCCAGCATCCTTCCTTTCCGTGACATCTGCTACAGTGAACATACCCCCGTCCACCTGAGGGGAGAAACAACAGAGGTGGGCGTGCTGTACATATTCTTGCCCGTTAACTGGTTCTCCGGTGCCCGCGGAGCGCTGAATCACATACATGAGGAGCAGTAATCCTAAACAAATCCATGTCTAGCCATGGCCAAGGCAAATCTGGAACAATATGCTGGACTGCAGGGTACAGATGGACAATGGATAACAAAAGAAAACCCAAAGTTCAAGTAACTCTGGGTAACAACCCTGATGTCTTTGGCTCTGGGGTAAATCAAGCCGGAGTCTGTGTCCGATGGTCACCCACTTGTTTACTGTGTTCCAGATTGCTTTCATTGATCGCAGTCCTCTGCACAGAGAGAAAACATCCTCTGAGGATTTGTTCCATCACGGCGAGAGAGGAGGCCCAACGGCAGAAGCCTTCGTACTCCTGCTAGGATCCAAGACAGCACGGGGAAAGGAGCACGGCCATGTGCGTTGTTACGGATTTGCCTTCACCTACACGTGTGTCTTTGCGTATTGGTATTGCATCTCTGTACTGTTGAGTGCAATTATATGAGCAATGCTATCACAGACCCTTGTGTGATCTGGCAAACATCAGCATGCCAGCAAAACCTCTGACAGCACGCCCAGTGATTAATGTGGAGACTGAGAGCAGTGCATCTTCTGCAACACCTGCACACTGCAAATTAAGCTTTTGCTTGTGGGCTAGTGTGGTTGGGATTATCAGATACGATGCTGAAAGATATACATGCTGTCATGACAATTCTGTGGAACAAATGCTTTTACCAAAATCTTGTTAATCTATTTAATATTCTTTACAAAGAAGACCAGTATAGCTGCGGTCCGAAAGACTGACATACTGACTGATAACAACACTCTCTGTTTCTCTCTAACATCCTATGGCCCTTAAATGACCTGGTCTTAAGACAGATCAATCAGCTCAATCATTAGCCAGTAGAAAGACCAGACCTAAAGGCAGTTATAAACAAAAGGCAATTTAACCTCCTTATTCTGGCTTTGCTGATACCTGAAGCACTTAATTAAAAGACAGCATTGCCAGTTAAGACACTTCAGCATTTGTGCTTACAGATTGTAAAGAATGTAAACAATGATTTAAACATTTCCATCACAATGTTTATTGTTGACAATGGTCGGCATATATGGATAACAGGAAATTATGGAAATGTATTCCATTCATGTACTGTATACTGTAATCAAAGTTTAACTGCTAATCATAACGTACAGTAATTTATTTATTTTATTACTGCTTCCCTGAGAAAAAGGGGAAATGGTAGTGGGACAGACTAACAGAGATATTCCGGATAATAACACAGTACATTATGCAGCAACAGCTCTACATATCACAAAAGGGCAAAGTACCCTAGAGAGCTGAACACCTTGTCATCCAACAAAGATGTTTGCTGGATGACATCAAGCAGCAGATTGACCCAGCGACTCATCACTGGCCGATTGATGCATAAGCCAGGGATCGGCTGGGAGGTAATTTGCTCTCAATCAGCCACTCTTTGAAAAACCCTATATCAAAGAGCGATGAAGGCATTAACAGAGACATTATATAGAGGAGACATTCTGAAATGCCAAAGGTGACAGTTGGAAGAACATGTCCCGCCTCTTCCCCAGAAGAGCCAATCGCCTGCTTTGTAACTGCAGAACGGATTACCTTTTAAGACAATTCAGTGTTGCGAAATCTTGTGCATGCGTAGTGGAATTTCAAATTGGCAAAAAAAAAAAAGGAGTTTTTAGCCTTATTTTGTGGCAATATCAGCAAAGGTTTTAAGTTGTTTATTATCAGATTTGACTCGCGATCGTATACGTGCAAATATTCTGTCCCAATGATCACTGAAAGAGCAGTTATGGCTCTCTCCCTATTAATGCCATTGAGTACTTTCAAAATAAAAGTCAGGAAGTTAAAAGATCGTTGCCGAACATAAACAAAGTGACCGTCACACATGTGACGGCACCGCGGAGGACCGCGGAGCGATGCGGCTTAGGTTTGAGCTCGGACTTGGCAAGAACGACTGACCTTAACTTCAGAGGCTACAGAGGCCTCAAAACAGAGCACAGTGTCACTTCAGAGAGAGAGAGAGAGAGAGAGAGAGAGAGAGAGAGAGAGAGAGAGAGAGAGAGAGAGAGAGAATAAATGAAAAATAAATGTGAGTATGAGTGCCCCATGCAGGATAAAGACACCTGACAGAGGAGATGGAGGATGCCAGACAAAAAGAATAAAATATGAAGAAAGAGCGCACAAGCCCAGAAGTAGACGTTTCTGAGCGGATGACGAGGTGGAGACATGACATGTCCAGACAGAGATTAAGAAAGCCGGCTCCTGGGGGAGGGGGGTAGAGAGTAGAGAGTCGGTGGGTGTTGTGATGGACAATGTCCAGAGACAGCATGACACAGGGCCTGGTACTATAGGCTGCAAGCCAACGCTCTTGCACACACTCCAAATGCCATTTAACAAAGTGCTCTGCGTGGTGACAGCACAGCCACACAGATAAAGCAGCGTGCGTCAGCAGAACTGCCGAGAACCCACAGCTACGGTAAATAATGGCGAGGGAAGAGCATTACTTGCTCAAACGTGTTCTCGAGTTGTCATGTGTGCTTACTAAACAGGATGGCGGGAGGATACGCATTTACCGAGATGCGGGAGGAAAGCAATGTCCCATAATCAAGGAAGGGAGAATCTTTAGGCTGAGGCCCAATGCATGTACACTAGTATGTACTAAAGAATAGTCACACAATTTTAGTGCATCGGGCTGTGCACTGAAATTAACAGAGCAAGACCAGACATTCACAGACCATATCACCTTAACAAGGTGTCATGAGCACCATCAACAAGATGTTCTGTCATCGCAGGTAGGTTCTCACACCCCCCCACCCCCACTCGGCTACCAACACAAAGCATAAAAACGCTCTAATCACTGCCAGGGTCATATATTATTGCATAAGTGTAAAGAATAGTGGCACTGGTGATTTAATTCACCCCAATGAACATTTCATCTCTACACTTTCCAAGGATTTACATTCCTCATCCTCCTGCCTTCTCTTACCTTATTTTTATTTTATTTTTTAAATCTCCTCCTTCTGGTATCTGCTCACTAAGAAATTAAGTCACTGCAGTAGGGTGGCATTATACTGACAGACATCTACCACCCACCAAGAGGGTGGGGTCACTGGCAGAGGGATGAATGATGGAAGTGCACAAAATTAAACTCCAATTAAACTTAACACACCAAATGAGCCTCTAAATCAGAACCAAAAATGGCAGTGCATAAAACAATGAGGAAGTCAAATACAGCAAAGCCAAGTGTGCCTCAGAGGCAGCAGTGTGCCTAGATGATCCAGCTAAGCTGGGGTTGAGGTGACACGCCTGATTCAGGCAGCCAGCTTGACCAATGACGCAAGCGCATCTTTCAATTCTCCACTTCCTCTTTATGTAACAAGGTCAAGGAATGCAGCCTTGATATACTACAATTGAGCAATACACAGTAGCTATCTAGTTAGTTATCCTTTTAGTCTTTAAAAAATATATATTATTATCATAATTATCATTAGTATTATTTATTTTTTAATCCTTTTATATTTCTGTTTTACACACTAATCCAATATGTAAGATCTAGTTTCCCCACCCTAGACATCTAGTTGGTGACATGGAAGATAGTCAGTCAAACAGTGTGTTGCGAGGCGTAGTGCTTTGCGAGAAGATATTTGGTGAATTTCACAAAAAGTGTATTATCTTACTATTAGCTCACAATTGCTGACTTTGCCTTTAACTATGGTGTATCACAGTATTCACCCACTAGGCCCTGGGCATGGTTATTAACACTACCACCAGGGGGCACATGTCACTCTAAGAAACTCTTGCTCATGCTTTAGCATTATATTAGGGTTGTGCAGTTATTCAAATTTTAATCGGGATTTCAATTTCAAACAGACAATTACAAAAAAAAATATATAGAATATATAATTGAGAAAAAAATATCTTATTTTGCACATTAAAATCTTATTTTGTCTTGTGTTCTGAATGACAGGCACGCACTGACCTTCTCCCCTTGCAGGGTGAAAGTGAAAGATTAACAAGAAAAGTATTAAGAGACATTTCACAGTTTAAGGTGATTTCACTGTTCATTTGTTTTGTTAAGTGCAGTGAAGCAGTGGTTCTCAAACTGGGGGTCGCAAGGCACAGTGGAGGGGGTTTCTGATTTTCAGAAATGAAATAACATTTTAAAATGGTAAGAAATTGCATAGTTTAGCCATAATTTTTGGTATATTTACATTCCTTTGATGTATTCTGCTATTATGGCTATTGTTATTCTACCACCTGTAGGGATGGCGAGGGTCTCTGGCACTGTTATTTTGGGGTCGCGAGCTGAAAAGTTGGAGAACCCCTGCAGTAAAGCACATCTTTCCATAGTCAATTAGTAATCATATTAAATAATCGTGATTTTAATATTGACCAACATTTTTAAAGTGTAATTTTTTTCTATTATCGAGCTGCCCTGCATTATGTACATATCTTCTTGTTTTTTATATGTTTTTTTTGGAATAGGATTGGTGATGTGAGATTATTGGCGAATTCAAGGCCCCATAAATGTCGAAACATGAATAACAGTCCGACAACTGCATTACACATTCAGATTACTTTATAATTCAAGATGAATTAATAAAATCTATGTAATAAAAACAGCTACGCAACACCCACATTTTACAGGACTGCTTTATACTCTGGACTTGTTCTGCCCACGCTAAAAATCCTAATTCCATTTCATTGTACAATAATTATGCTTTTAGTATCGCCCTCATACTGTTATAAATATAACCTGTTTGTTTTTGCCTCTTCTTATGCAACTAATAATCTTCTTAAATCCTCTTTAAAGCCACAACCTTTCAGTATGACAGCCTCTCTCCCTCTCTGTCCACCTCCCCCTCCCCCCTCTCTCCACCACCCCCTCTCTCCCCCCATCTCTCCCCCTCACTACCCCATCTCCCCCTCCCGCTCTCTCCCTCATCTCTCTTTCCCCATATCTCTCCCCCCCCCCTCTATATCTCTCACCCCACACAACAACATACTTTTTCAAAGTTGCAGTTCAGCTGTGTGAACTAAAGGTTTGTTTATTACAGAATCTAACTAAACGTCAGCCTAAGAGCGAAGGAGCACATTTCCAACAATGTACTCGTAGCCACTGGGGACAGATTTGTATAAATATATATTCAATGTGTCACCTACAATATCTTCAAACCAGCCATAACACACTCAACCTAATAAAACAT
>JAODTR010009540.1:11220-13720 GCA_025399935.1 Amblyopsis rosae | reverse complement strand
CGTGGGTATAGTCGGCAGTATACTCCCCGCTCCTCCTTAAACATAACATATGCACATATAGACACACTAATATACTATACCTGCTAACAGACACCTGCCTGTGTGTGTGTGTGTGTGTGTGTGTGTGTGAGAGATGGATTTTTACCATGTGAGTAGAGATTGTCCTATCTGTGACGGGCAAGTCCCGTCGCAGATAGGACAATCAATCTGTCACATAAATATGGGTAAAAGAGGGGAGTACCAACAAAGACGGGGGGATAGAAGACGGAGAAAGACAGAATGGAGACGAAGGAGAAGCAGTACAAAATGTTTGCGAGGAAATTCTCGGTACTACAATTAATATTCTTCGGAACTGGGGCGGCCTTGCCATTTCCGCCTACTCAGAAATAGTGTATCATTAATCATTGTATGGGTGGTGCAAATCTCTAGTTGCAGTGAAGCGCCACTTTGTGGGCAGGTGGTATGGTTGGGCAATATGAAGATGCCACGTGATAATATACCTGCACATTTGTCTACTTATTTTACACTATAACTATTGGAATTATGTAAAGTTTTATTTGTTTGTTTTTGTAAAACTGTGGCCAAATATCAATACATGTTTAATGAAAGGTCATTAACAGACAATGTTGTATACTGTAAATCTAGATGTATTATTTGCTTTTTAAAACCTACACACTAATACAATCCTGCACGCACATGGTGCTTTTGTATTAGGCCAGTTCTGCCTGTCCAGCTATGAAGTTCAACATTCTCCTCTTGCTCTAGAAGACGTCCAACCAAAATATTTATATAAAAAAGGAACAGGAACAATAACAAAAGGCATTGTGTAAAACATTCCCACTGTGTGGTGGTGCAAATTAAACACATCTTTCTGCCATGTAGTTTACACAATAACGTAGCATTGCAAATGGCCACTTAAGCGCCATGTGACCAGTGACACTGGTTTCAATGGAGTTGGTCCCTGGGCACTACACAGCAGTTGCCCACTGCTCCCTTAAGGGATTGGTTAAATGCAGAGAATGGATTTCCCTACATGTATGTGACAATAAAAGTACTGTATCTATTATGATCAAAGTATCGCTCTCTCACCTTAACACACAGAATCAGACTCACGGCAGAGTACGTGCCTGAGTGAGTGAGTGAGTGAGTGCCTGAGTGAGTGAGTGCCTGAGTGAGTGAGTGAGTGAGTGAGTGAGTGCTTGAGTGAGTGAGTGAGTGAGTGAGTGCCTGAGTGAGTGAGTGAGTGAGTGAGTGAGTGAGTGAGTGAGTGAGTGCCTGAGTGAGTGAGTGAGTGAGTGAGTGCCTCAGTGAGTGAGTGCCTGAGCGAGTGAGTGAGTGAGTGAGTGAGTGCCTGAGTGAGTGAGTGAGTGAGTGAATGTTGTGATAACATCAGAACCAGCAGCTCGCTGGACCTCGCTGTACCAACCTCTGACCCAGATGAACTACTAAACAGGACCAAAGGACACGCCCGTAAGGAACATTGTGAAAACCCGCAGAAACACAACAGAAAAACAATCAGATAAAAACAACTTGTTTGGGAACAGAAGGAGACGGACAGGGGGATTGTGAGCACGCCATGAAGACGGACAGAAAGTGAGAAGATGTGTGGAGGATATGAGTCAGAGTGGGCAGCAATAGGACTTCAACAAACAGTACGTCTCTCTTCTTTTGGGAGGGGAGGCAGGCAGGGTCCTTTTACCCACGACTCCCCTAATGGCTTATTGAGGTGTGATATATCTACCCTCCACAGTGACAGATAAGAGATACAGAGACGAAAAGCAGATACTGCTAAATAGAGCTTGTATTGTAAAACAACAATCCTGTTCCATTACTATAATCACGTCACGTCTCCTATCAGATACAGACGGACTAAGAAATCTCTCTCCACAAGCACTTTTTGTCCATTCTAATGGAAAAAAACATGTAAAAGTACAAGTAGAAAGACGCAAAGGGCAATGAAGTAGGGCTGGGCGATATTGACCAAAAATCATATTCCCGATATATATATAGGTTGAATGCTGATACAAGATATATACATCGGTATTTTCTATAAAGTTGGATAAATGTTCTGGAGGAGAAAAAACTGGAAAGAAAATGGTAGACTTCATTTTAGTTGCACATGGTTAAATCCATAGCAGAGAGGTTGTGAATGTTGCAGCTATAATCCACATTTGTTTTTGATTACCGGTACCTTGTAATACTAGCTGGCTACCTATATCTGTTTGTCAGAAATGGAAATTGAGCATGTGACTCAGTATCTGCTCCCTTATTGGCTACCCTGGAAAAAAGGTGTGAATTTAACTAAATGAATCAATATAAACAATAGTGTAAAATTGTACATCTCTTTTATACCGATATTAATTAAATATCGATATGTGGTGCTTACCCCACCAACACAGCCATTCCAAGGTGTATAACGAGAATGTATTGTTTTGTCATTCTATTGCCAACGATGAGGACATTTGAATTTGAATATCTGAACTATTTTAGTGTTTTAATA
>JAODTR010009540.1:0-11120 GCA_025399935.1 Amblyopsis rosae | reverse complement strand
TGTATTGTTTTGTCATTCTATTGCCAACGATGAGGACATTTGAATTTGAATATCTGAACTATTTTAGTGTTTTAATAAATCTTCACTGTGGACACAAATAAAACAACATTATATCTACCATTTTCTCCGTGTAGTTGAGCTGTCCTGTGATGGCATCACCCCTTTATTTGCCTTTAACAATCAAACTGAAAATCACCTCTAGTAAATTAGCATTATGTTTCGCTATAGCAACCCTGTCCTGTTCTCTCCTAATCCTCCTCCTGTGTGTGCGTGTGTGAGAAACATGCTTCATGCCGCTGATCTGGCCAGACTGCCCACTGACGAGTCCACATGTTGGCACCAGACACCAGGTTACAGCCAATCCGCTGTCGAGACTTCAAAACACAAAAGCAACTATACAGGCTCCCTATATATACACAGGTGGTCTATTTTAGGCTCAAAATGGGCTAACACGCCTATCCTCTTGAGATGCACACGGGCCCTCACACTCACAGGTACACTACATTTATTAAGGAACGCTCACACTCAGTTATTTTGCCTCCATACAATTATGCCTAAGAACAATGTCTAAAATATGATTTTATATGTTTGATCATGTAAACCGCATTGAGTATACAGGGGGGCTTTATACCCTGGATTCATGCATGAAGGAGCTGTAGCGGCGCAGGGGCAGGTGCGGACATCAAATATGGTCTTCTTCTCCATAGACAATGTATATGGCCTGCACAATGGCTGCAAATAATAGGTCAGCACAGAGCAACGATTGCGAACCACAGTTGTGCATTTTATAAGAATATGCATTTGCCTAGTTGGCATGCTTAACCGCTGAATAAAGAGTTAAAATATTAAATATTCCTGTTGCTGTGAGAAGGTCGGAAACCTCCCACTAAAATGTCATGTTTGTAATGTGCTGTGCACTTAAGCAGATTTTAAAACATAGTCCTACTTTCATAGCCTATCCAATTGATATGACTAAAAACAAGAGAAAATTATACTGTTTAGTAATCTTTTATTTACAAAATGCAAATACCTGCAACAACGATATAGATTTAGGCCTCTTTATAGTGTATCCTCTTGTCCTGACTATGCATCAGGGCTTTTTTTGTGTAGTAGGCAAGTGTCATGTGCTGGCTCATTCTGCCTGAAAGTTACACCAAACATTGTTACTTTACATTGAGAAGTTACATTGACAAAACATAATAAACAGCAGTTCCCGTGACTTCCTTCATTCCAGCTAATGTTTTGTACAGTATGTGCCATCTTTCGTTTAGGAGAATATCTTAACGGCGCATTTAGTTCAGGTTGTGTGGAGTGTATATATGGCTCAACGAGCGAGCGTCGAGCGTCTAATTCAGGTTGTGTGGAGTATGTATCACTCAACGAGCGGGCGTCAAGCGTCTAGTTCAAAACCCAACAAGGCAAGTATGTTCCAGTTTAACCCTTTCACAATGACTAATTGACAGATGCCTGGCAGCTGAAAATGGCAGTTTATCTGCACTTTGAGGCTAAAAGCAATTCATGCTGTGCTTTGTGTTATTGGTTTAAAAGTAAATGACCCATACATGCATAAATAACCAACAAAATAAACAACAGGGCAGAGATGCTCTAAATTTGGATGTCCAGGCGCATTCCAGATCATATCTCCTGTTTCCTCTACAAATTTGGGAAAGCCCATTTGGGATTAATTGTTCAAGCCTGCTCACGGGGCAGGCTAGCCTTTAAAGAAACCTTACATCCACACCAGAAAGCTAATAATAAGCCTGTGGTATTAATCTTACCAACAAACAAAAGTGTTTTAACAAAAAGTAATATACTAGGCCTATACTACAAAGAAAGTTTGTCTCTGGCAGCAGTTCTCAAACTTGTTTATGCTTTAATTAGTCTTGAGACTAGTTGTACAAAGATTTATATGCACTGCCATATTGAAATTGAAATATCAATTATCTATAAGTGTGCAAAACCTTTTAATGTGTAATAAATTCATAATTTTTTTTATCTCATTCCCCCATTTCCAGAATAAAGTCCATATCCTGTAATAAAGTCTATAAACAATAATACCATAAAAATGCATTAATGTATTACGTATGTATTAAGTATGGTAATACAAAACACATTTATGCGAGGCCCTTTTAGAACAGCTGACAATGGAAGTGTACCTAGCACTATCTACACACACACACACACACACACACACAATCAAAAGGTCTTCCAGCTAAGAGTAAACTGAACCAGTCAGCACCTTGAGGACAGAGCCAGGCCCAGATCACCACATATAACAGAAGTACTGTACATTTCCCCTGAAGCAATGCAGCATTACCATACCATCGATTGTATATTAATCATGGAAATAACCCAACTGCAAGACTAGCACATTGCTAAATGTTGCAATGTTTAAAGCTCAAATCATAAAACACAAAAAGGAGTTCACACCATTTTAATAAGCAAGTAGGCATGCAGAACCATATATTATAACCACAGAATATTACATAGAGCTAAAGGCAGCTCCGAGGGGAAATATCTCCTGATGACAGATGTTAATGTAAAAGAAACACAAAGAATAAATGGACAAACTAGGATTATTGGACCCAGCTCTCAAGAGAGCCACACACATTTGTGGAAATATTCCAGTGTGTGACTGTGTGTGACTGTGTGCGTGTGCGTGTGCGTGTGTGTGTGTGTGTGTAGAAGTTAGCTTTGCGGGGGCTAGCTGTGCATGTGTACGTGCTGAATGCAGCATGACAGGGATCTGTATCGCCAGGCCCGCTCTGTGGCGATTAGTCACCGCTCTGTCACTCTCCATCCTGTCCCCCTACCCAAGGCAAGCGTAGGTGCACAAGGCCAATGAGCCAGAAAAAGCTTTACAAACCACTGGATGGATTGGATTAACCTGTCATCTGCCAAACTGGGTAACAGTGGTCAGGCTATAGGTCATCTCTGTCACGTATATAGCCCATTTACTTTTTGGAGCATTCATTCATCATGAACTAAGGGATTTAAAGAGAGATTATAAATTGAACCATAGTGTAATTTCTAGAATGGTTTACATTTCTGTGATCGAGACTGCAGTTTCAGTCGCCAGAAACAGAATGCGGCCCTCCCTACGATCCCACCAGCCCCAGAAGTAACCTTTACAATAACAAAACATGTCAGTCCCTAACACACGAAGCCCCACTAATTGTCTTCACGGCATTCTTCATAACCCACTTCCACTTAGTGCCATTAAAAGCCCATCATCTGATCTGACTCGTCGATGGTCGCCCAGCCACAGACCTAACCTTGTAAAGTGGTTGTAACGATGTGAATGAGTTCAGCTATAGAGCAGAGGGACTTAATAGCATGCAACAGCCAGGGCTCCATGCGGCAGCGACGGTCTGATAAATGAAATCAACATCCCGAGGAGGGAGGTGGGGTGTGGGGGGATCGGGAGGGGGGTTGTGGTCCTTGTGGTTAGCGGGGAGCAGGTGGAGGGTTCTCCGCGGGTGATTTATCACGGTGCATTAGCAACACACTGTGTTCCTTCCTCCTCCCCCTTGATGTGTTGAAGATGAAGTGGTTCTGATCCTGAGGAGACGCACGGACGGGGGTACACTACGCGTGCAAGGGGGCGAGGAGAAGGGCAGGATGGATGGCTGGAGGTCAGGAGAATGCTCATCTTCAGTTAGTGCGTGCGTGCATTCGTTTTAGTGCAGGGAAAGAGTCGTTATGTAGGCTGACAGCTAGGACTCCACTCACAGAACCAGTGTGACAACATTACGCCAGATATAAAGAGCAGGTTATTAGAGAGAGACACCTTTTTTTCTGCTAAATAATCCATCATAAACCAGCATGAATTCCAGGATGGTTTATACTAGTTAGTGCTGGTGTAATGCTGGTCCAGGCTGGTTTATACTGGTTAGTGCTGATGTAGTGCTGATCCAGGCTGGTTTATACTGGTTAGTGCTGGGGTAGTGCTGGTCTACCAGCACACTAGCAACCAGCATGGGATGCCGGTACACCATAAAACAGCATGGGATGCCGGGGTACCAGCAAACCAGCATTCCATGCTGGTTCCAGCATGAAAAACATACCTTATGCTGGTGACCAGCAATGTTAGATTTTTTAGCAGGGTTCACCCAGTTCACAGTTTAGTAGCTCTCTGAACCCAGACTGAGTTTACAGTACAGTATGTTGAATGGACCACCACCCAGAGAAGGTCTCTCTCTGTTTGACTTCTAGTCTAACTCTAAAAACACTGCAGTCAAACCATCGACTGCAGCTGCTGTTGGCACATAAACAGACTTTTATAAACATAATATCAGCAACAGTACAACCCCCAGACATATGTTGCTTGCTGCAGCACGCACAAACACAATCGCTCAACTTCACACAATGTGTCATTCATTGTTATTCGTCCTCTTCCATTTGACACCCCTGACACCTCGCCACACTTAATAATGCCACAGCACGAAATTAAAACAATGTCCAGACTGAACCGCAACGTTGATCGGTGTGGAGCAGAAGGTTGCTGCAAATTTCTCATGATGAAACTGATGTGACAACACCGTCACAGGTACACAGTGACTCACCCGTCATGAGCAGTTTGACTAACACACCCGCCAAAATGATGTCATTGCCACATATTTTGGTTTCTGGGGGAGGTTTTAATAATAATAATATTAATACTAAAACTGAGTGGACAACGGACGCTTTAATTTTTTTTATTTTTTTATTATCCAGGACAGATGGCAGTAGAGACTTTGGCAAATGATCTACTGATTCCCTGTGCTACATTGTGCCAGGTCACTTACAATGCTAAATGGGTTTAGTATTAAAGGCGATCATAAGAAAGTCTAGATCTCGCCAATTAAAATAATGGCATGTCATACTCGCAGGGTTACAAAATGTCTGGGGCTGCATGGATTTAAAAGCATTTAAACTATAATTCTAACTATAACTTTAAACTGTATGTAAGTTAGAAGAACGTACATGTGGAAATTATATTAAATAAATACTGTATATCTCTTTTTGCCTGATGAATGGAAAAGTGTCAGGAATTCCATACAACTGTGTTTAATCAAAGTCTGGCCAAAGGCAAATGCATACACTATATACAAAGGAAGGTCAACATGTGGTCATAGTTTGTATGTGTACTGTACGAGCACAAAACTATGCATGGATGAAGGCTTAGTCTGCCTCTCTCTGAAAAATACACATCCAATATTCCTTTCCTCAGGTAGTTAATTTTCAAGCAATGAAATACCTAGATTTGAACTTCAAAAAAAAGTTTCTGAAATGGTACATTTTGCGTAATTGCATTTTTCACAGGTATGTTCTCACATTAGTGGATAAAGGGTGTACTGTACATTTAAACAATAAAAAGGCAAATCCTCACAATGGAAATGTGTCCAGACATGCCTGTGAAACAAACATTATAAAAACAATGTTGTTTGGTTTTAAACAGCAGTCTCCCTCTACCGTACTACAGTGTATCAATGGAGGCTTAATTCATTAGGGTACAAAGGTCAGAAGGCATTTAATTCTCATGCGGCCCTACAGACACATTAAAAAACATTATTATGGACATTATTATGGACCTATAATGACAGGGCTGCCATCAATAAACAGCATTGTCAGAAGAAACACAGACACAAAACAGAAAGGCAGGGGTTGGGGGCTGTGAAATGAAGTTAATCTGTTGGATTTGAGAGTGCACAAACGGACAGTGTGCTGGAATGTGTGCGGGCATGACAAGATGTTCCATTTTCAGAGCAGAGTAGCGAGAGCAAGATGGCGGGTGGGTGGTCGAAGTAAGCAAGCAAGGACTAAGGAGTGCTCGCCCCAAAAAAGGGTAATTTCATCCTGATGAAATCTAACAGATCTCAACCATCCTTCACAGATAACTCCTGCAGCAGGCCATTTATAGAGGCACGTGTAGCCTGAGAGAGAGTGAGAGAGTGTGGGGGAGAGAGCAATAGAGCTCTATAGCACCTATGGAATGTGAATAATGAGAAACTGGATACACTACAACCTTGGAACTCGTCAGTCTGAAACTGGGAAGCCCTGTCCACATCAGCTTGGTGATGGACTTCACAAGTCAGACCAAGACCAAGTCGGAATGCTGGAAAGCAAACATAGGATGAAAAATGTTTGCTCTCTGTGTGTCGTTGCCATCTGTAGCCTCATGTGACTCCAGCTAATTAAGGAATAAAAGCAAACAATGTCTTTCACTACAGCATACAATGCAGTTACTGCTAACTGGAAAGTTATTTCATTTAGGCAGTTGGTCAAATGAAACCCTATTTAACAGGTGTACTTCACTCACTCGTGTCGCCGTTCCCCGTCTATCTATTGGCCAGCTCAGTTTCACAAAGGCGAATGACAACATTGTATTTTAAGCAACGATAATGACGACAACAGCGAGAACGTCCGCCATTACGGCCAGTGCCGGAGGAATCCGTCTCACGGGTAACCTGCCTCCGATTGGACACTTTAATCAAGAGACGAATGTCTGTGTTCCAATCTCGTTATTTGGCAGAGCAGAAGGGAACACTCAATTGAATTAGCTTCAAAGTCAGCCTGGAGTCTGTCTTTTAGCACATGTAGCATACTGACTGCATCTGCAGCGACGCAATGTGAGGCACAGCGCTTGCTAGAAGTTTCCACTGCTGTTAACATGCACTGAATTGCTTAGGTTCATTTATTAGCAAGTCCTTATATTATATGTTCCCTCCACTCATGTTAATCTCCCCATGCACTTTATCAACACTGTTGATTCCCTATTGGTAGGTTATGTCAATTATCTGTGGAGTTTGAAGTAGTTAACAACAGCAGCACGGCAAAAACAAATCAAAACACATCAATACAGTAAAGTATGTTTAGCCATAAACACGTACTGCATATCATAAACTTCATATCATACATTCAACAATTTCACTGTAGGACTTATAAGGAACAAGACATTGCCTCTTGTGTTGGGTTTTATCATGAGTAAATAACATTACTGAGCACTGGAGCCATACAAACTTGTGAATGTCAAGATATGTCAGGGGTAGAATAAGCAAAGGTTAAAAACATTACAAGTACATTCGGAGGCAGAGCTGCACAGAGCAAGGGGCAGAATCAAAACCTGGGGTGCAGTTGGATTGACGCTGACAGTAGTTGGGTATTTAGAAGTGGGGTTGCTTTCAAAAAGGTACATACTCCTGAGTGAGTCAGGTATTTACCATCATGTACCACATTGTAGCTGAAACCAATAACTTTGGCCGCTGAGTGTCTGGCACCCCTCTCTAAACGCTGTACCCCTACAAAGCTGCCAGGCCCACACCTTACCCAGCAACCATGTGCAGTTGAATGCACAGAAAGATTAGCAGTATGCAGTGGAAGAAATCACACATTTCTGGATGCTGTAACACAATGTGCCTTCAATTCACATGTTGCCACATTAAATATGTACATTATTTCACAATAAAATAGCACCAATAGGACCAATCACAGCCCATAGTCGAGATGGTCTACAGTCCACAGCAACACATTGTGAAGCGTGACTTAATCATCTCTGTGTGATCTCGGGCAAAGCTTAAAATCCAATACACAAAAGTATTATGTTTTGACCCAGCTGAAAGCAGCCAAATTACAGAGGCTGAAATATGATTTTCTTCTCTGCCGGAACACAAAGGGTTTTTGAGATCACAGGACGTATAGGGCAAATAGAATCCAGAGAGAAACTGTAGTAGCAAAACAAGTCACTGTATTCTGTTTTCTTTCCATCTAGCATCATTACCCAATCCTAAAAGCATTTTAAAACCTCCAATACATAATAATAACTTGTGCTTGTTTTTCAGGCAAAGTCATGTTGCCATTGTGCCTCGATACAAAGTTTAACCACTTGTTTAGACAAAGCCAAAGTCATTTATTTCTACCGTTGTGTTCACGCAATACTAGGGCACTGTGGACCACAGTCAAATCAGCAGGGAGATGTCAAATCATAAATGTAATAGCTGTGAAGGGAATCTGAAAGGGGCTATTCCAGGATGGATTGGTTATACACTTGGTTTGTTAAAGACATATTTAAAGACTTAGATAGCAGCGAGGGATATTATCTCAGAGGAAGTCACACAAAAGGTGTTTGACCAATAAAGAGAAAAGTGCACAATGAAATAAGGGTGACCAAATCCCTCTGCCTTGGTGCATGTGTATGCAATATTTATACACTGACTTCAACCCTCTAACTCTAACTCTTGGAAGAGTTACCCAAGTCATTTCCCTGCGTGCTGACATGCTCACTGGCCCCTACAACAAACCCTCAAGTATTCCAGAAGTGCTCTGGTTGACCCAGATGAGTGGAGCTGGACGGTGTCTGACCCATAGACAAGCAACCCAAGCCCTCCTAACAAGGCCCTTTAATTAGTTGTTAAACCGAGGGGCTGACAGGCACATTTCTGCGCCTGCTGCCTGATCAATAGCCGTGACATTTCAGCTCTCCGCTCCTCCAATTAGGTGGAGGCAAGGGGAGGGGCCTGGCTTCATGTGGCCATTCCAATTTAGCTCCAGATTAGATACAGTGGAAAACCATGCATAGAAAAAATGTGTATGCTTATTGTACATCTCCCATATAGGCTACAGTTCAAAGAAAGAAAGAAAGAAAGAAAGAAAGAATTCAGGTGACACCTCCGAGCCAATATACCATACTTTGAGTTTACTGTTTACAAGCTTAACAGTTGCTAGCACTTCCTTGTCACTGTGAAAAGGGTAAACCTCAGCCATTACCTTACATGTCATCTTCCTGACACTTTGCTTGCTTGCTTGATGCTGCTATTGGCCTCTGACAAGACACACTGTGGGCTAATCAACTTCCCCAGTGAATCACTACATCTTTATTCTGCATTACGTCTCCTCTACAAGGCCCCATAATAAGGTGAGCCATGGCATCAACTGTACTGATTAACGTCTACTGCCGAGATTCAGCCAGTCTTCTCGTGCCCCCCCCCCCACACAGAGCATGCTGTGCACTGCTTTGAAGAGTTAGCGCCGCAGCCAGCAGGCACGCAACCTCTGACCGACAGTCGTTAAAAAGCACGGTGAAGTTGACCAGAGCTCACTTCACAGTTAGGACTTCTCCTTATTGTGGTAGAAACCATTGACAGGTCTGTAAATCCTTCAGCACAGCTATGGTTTCTGTCAGTTTCACTAACAGCCATGTTTGGTCTTCTTCCTTGCTATACCCAATGCAAATTATGCCAACATCTTTTTGCATCTTGGTACAGAAAGAGATGGTCATTGAGATTGTGTATTTCTCTCTTTGACATTTTCCAGTGAGAGACGGAGAGAGAATTTGAATTTCAACAACACATTTATTCAATCTACAACATCAACTGTCAAGCTGCACCAGACAGACAGATCGACAGATAGATGTCCTACACTGACAAAATTCACACAAGTTACACAACGACGGATGGGAGGGAGTGAAACTAGCATGTTTGATTATCATAACCATTTTCATCACAAATGAATGCAGGTGAAGTAAAATAAACAAAGCATGTCTGTACCACTCCAGTTTCACATACCATACCTTAACAATTACATCAGTACCAGGATATCTACCAGCAATAAAGGCCTCATGAAGAACGTCAACGCCTGGCTTGCCATCAGCTTTGTATCGAACATTCCCTCCTCGTAATTTCTAGAACAGTCAAACAATAATTAGTCTCAGTTGAACACGGAGTTGTCAATACACTGCATCTTATGCTAGCCTTTGCAACAACTCAAATTGTTTGTGGCTCACAAACCTCTGAGCGCTTCCCCTCAGCTGAACACACTTTTCACAGGAAGAAAAAGAAAACACCAGAAACAACAGATCCTTTTCCTTCAGGTAGAAATCCACCAGAAGATCTACCACAGGTTCTTCCCTTCTGTGCTAACTCAGCCCATGTGACCGCAAGTAGGAAGGTAACAGAGGCATAGAGACACAAACGCACACACGCGTGCATGTGCAGACCTGGTGAAAGGCATAATCTTACTTGCACTTCCTTCAAAAAGGAGTTCAACTTTTGACATCAAGGTGGGCCGTAGGGTCCGCCGGTTATCTAACGTTCCCTCAAAGAACTGGAACATTAGACGAGACGCAAGATCAAAACGGAGAAAGACGCAGTCGCGCACGCACACACACACACACACACACGTACGTCTGTATCGATACCCCCTATATCGACTTATCGTGCAATATATGGACATGAACTCATTAACTGTTCAGACATCAATTATATTGCCTGTTGTATTTACATGCTGGTTGCTGACATAGGTAAGTGAGCCATGTTGTGCTGCTTCTCTGTACGAGTCAGGCAGCGCTCCACACACGCACGCACGCGCACACACGCACACACACACACACACACACACACACACACAGAGAGAGAGAGAGAGAGCAGACCGGAACAGGTGAAAGACGTGTTCCTCGAGGTTTTAATGTTTTAATAGGTGTTTTCTCAGACAACTGCAGAATTCCAGCCAAATATGTTTGAAAGAATAAACGCGAAAATGTGCCTTTTTGTATTTTTTTGTGTTTGTTTTTTTGTGTTACATTTTTGAATACTTAGCCAAGCAATTATATTGGTTTAACCAATAAACAATTGATGACACATGACAATAGCGGAACAACATTGTTTATATCATTCTGACATTCATTTAGTTTGTTGCAATTATTGTCGCAATTATTTCTGGGACAATTTATAGCCCCACAAAAATAGTTATTGGGACCGTCACATTTTCACATCTTTCTCAACCATAGGACCGCATAGTGCATACCAGACTCATTACTTTTGAGTCCATCCATGCATGTTTACAAAGCCTGTATAGTCACTGGTCTACAAAAGAAGAAAGGAGATTGCGCAAACACCTATTAAAGCTATAGCGTGATTCTCATCATGACATAGCCTGCAGCTGATCCTATTGGTGTAAAGATGTGTTTGTGGCGTTAACTTACATCAATCTCCACTCCCCCAATGTTTTGATCTTCGGTCCCTAAGAATTGATCATGTTTGTCTAATGAGCTGTGGGTGATGAATGCTAAGCTATTAGCATGGCACCAGCAACCCATCATGGTCTCAAACGACCAGACGAGAGAGAGAGAGAGAGAGAGAGAGAGA
>JAODTR010009531.1:0-29675 GCA_025399935.1 Amblyopsis rosae | reverse complement strand
ACAAACAAACACACACTCATAACTGTAAAATTCTTATATTACTGTACACACACACACACACGCACCTAACTTGCTGTGGTTAAATCCCAAATGCTTGTCCTATTACCAATCATGTTATAAAAGTGAATAAAAATGCTCCGCCAGGTTTTCCTGTGCTTCTTGCTGAGAACACAGAGGGCTAGGAGGTATGACATCATCCATAGCAGACATTAGAGGGGATCAATAATATGCTATATGGAAGCAGAGGCCACACTGGAAGAACTGGGCAGCGCACCATTAAGAATAATTCCACAGCACGACTGTCAAGGGTGATGGCATTTAGAAATCCATCCTCCATCCCAAGGATTATTCCACTCATATACTCCAGGCATGAGTATCAGGTGAAGGCAGCGTGGCAATGTATATGCATTTAGACCAGATGGTATGAAAGCAATATTACTAAAGGTTATCACGGGGTCATCAGAAAAGACTGGATACAATTATTAAAAGACTTAAGAATTGAGCGCTTGACATCAATACAAATAACTACTGATGGTGGAACTCTGCTAGAGAGGTTATGCCATCCAGGTAGCTGTAAAAAACGCTATAGTGAACAGGGTTAACAAAATATGACTCATTTGTAGCATCAATATTTTGCACAAAAGTAGATTTGATTTCACCGTATCAGCTAAACTATATTTTACTATAATGACTGTAGACTAATATAGTGAATGTCAAACCCCTTACGTTCCACACTTTAAAATAATCTGGTAAGAAAATTTTACCATCAACTAATTGTTTCATAAAATGACAGCAATTAATTGGCCGAAAGCTACAATAAGGACTTTGAAATATTATGATCGCTCCCCCCCCCCCCCCAACAATTACTTTCATCAAAATGTATCTCTGAAGACATGAAGTATGAGTTAATTTGCAAGCGCACAATGGCACAATCCATTAAGACTCCAGGCTCCTTTCTCTAATTCAACTAAATTAACTGACAGTGCTTCAGCCCCCTCCTATTGTTTAGCATTATAATTACGGCTCTAAATTCTAGCTGCTTCCCAACTTTGTCCAAATCTGTCAGGACTTTTGACAGCTTCTGTCTGTTGACGATTCAGCAAACTCCAGCTCAAGAATGGATGAGATGTTACAATGTACATGCATGATTGTTTACAGAGGCAATCCTGCTCTATATCAGCACAACCCTGCTGGATGTTTGGGCTACAAAAACCTGAGAGTAAAAAATGGAGAACATTGTAAAACTAGTTTTGATCTTGCAAAACCAGCACAGTGGCTGTTGGACAACCACAGAGGTACAAGGAGTGTTTTTTTTTTAAAATTTTTATTAGCATATTGGTATTTGAATGGATGTCAACTGTTATGGTATTTATACCACACCATTGAATTGAAAAAACGAAACTGAATGCAACCTCATGAGCTCAAGTGTTTCTGTTAGCATTTAAGACACATCAGACACATCCAATTATTATTAGGCAAAGTACATAGCTGTATGAATATACATTTACAATAGGGAACCCCTATTTGTTTCAGTAACTTAAATAAGCAGTGCTTGTGTGACACAAACCATATCCCTATCCAACAACAAGACAGGATTACCCACAGAACAGCTCAAAATATAATTTGCATTGCATTATCTGCAGGTTTATGCATGCACACAACATACAGGACACACCAATGGAACACTGTATCACCTTATTGCAACAAGCCTTCAGAACAGTGGCAAAGAAATAACCAAAGGCAATTAACACAGTCAACGATAGGCAGCAAGACAAAAAAGTATGGCTACACAGGGAATAATAGCAATACTCCATACTCTAAGAATCATACATTTAGCCTTGGGGGAAAATAATTTGCTGTGATTAATTTGCTGTAGAATAATAAAATATAAAAACAAAAGTATAGCCTAATTCGATCAGTGGTGCGTGGTCCACATACATTGTAGAGTATCCTGTAAACAAAATATAAGGTAACAATATAATCGACACAGTCGTAGACCATTGCAATTTAGATTTAGGTCAACACAAACTCACATGAGCGAGGGCGAACACGTCAAACGTTCCTGAAAATGAATCCTAGTCGCTAAGAATATCCATAGCTTCCGTCTTGTGACGGAATGCAACAACAACTTGCTATCGTTGACATAACAGATGTCGGGTCGTTTCAGCGACACACGACCAACGTTTGGGCTTTAAACGCTTAATAGCATTTTGGGTGCAAATTAGGCCCCTTGCACTTAATTCACCATATCGCGCAGACAATAAGCATCACAATCGATAGCCTGTGCAGCGCGCATTTGCTATACATTTAACTATAAACACACACACACACATATGCATGAATACTCTACGTCGCAGGATTTTAGCCGGTTTAAATCAAAGACATTATGCCTGTAGTATAAAATATATTCCAAACGTATATCCAAATCATTCCACACGCGCGGTCCTCTCCAGTTGATTTATTGGCAAAACAATCACATACAAATGCAGGAGCGGATTTGAATTGTCATTACATTTTTGTACGTGCGTCACCTAAGCTGCCAAATGTAAACGATAACCACTCACCGCTGTATTTCAAACAAACGACGATGTTTTGTTTATTTCATTGCTCTCATCAGCAGCTGTGCACAGTTGCCTATGCGTCACAGACTTCCGTGTTAAAATGGAGTGAAAAAAATATGGGAGCGAAATAATGATACTAAAGGACAGGTGGCGCACGAGGGAACGTCAATGCTGTGACCAAAATGATGACGGCGGATCAGATATCTACATATTGGTGGGCGTGGTTAAATAAGGCTATTGAACCTTTAGTTTACATAATATGTAATAATCAAATATAAACAGTTGTGTTGGCCTATTGCAATTCCAGATTGAAATGATGTATGCTATATGCCCGCTGGTCGCGTTTTAATAATGCCATAATTAGGCTGCCTATTATTAAGATGCAGCCTAATTGCATCTTCAGCTCTATATGAGACATATAAGAGACATATAATTGTAGGCTATTTAATAATCTCATTACCGTTGCAGAGATTGCCATGCAGTCCACGCGGGACAAAGTGCAACTGTGTTGTGCAATGAGAGTGGGTGGATGTCACCACGGAACGAGTATAAAGGCTGCCAGTTTGACGTGCGTGTGTCCCAGCTTCTGCAAGTAAGCCGACCGTTAACCACCCCAATTCCTGTGTGCAACGATGTATATGGGAATTAAATATTTTAATAAATGTGTGCAGGAAGGCAATTTGGCGCAGCATCGCTCATTCCAACCTACCTAGATAATAACAATTGCAGACCTTAAACATTGGAGTCAGGAAACAATTGACCTGCACAGAGCAGTCTTTAGCATACGCTAAAACACGTCATAATGCGCTCACCACAAAATGTGACATTCTATATTCTGAGGATCGGTGAAGCGGGGCAACACGCCGTAATATTACATACTCACTATTCTATGAATATAATCAGGCAACAGCAATGGCGTACTCACTGTTGGTGGAATTCAAATGTTGCTTTACATTTTGAGGAAACGCGTGTGGTCTGCACACGTTGTTTGTTGACTCTTAATAAAAAGACAAACACGAAAAAGCATGGGAGAATAATCAAGTAAGTATGCTGTGTATCTTATACACTTAACTACATATTTTTTAATCTTTTTGTCTACCATGTACCCAGACCTGGGCAAAGTCATGTCCGGGGGCCAGATGCGGCTCTTTTTTAGACATTCTACCATTCTGTAGCCTATTCTCACATTATTGATGGTTTTAAAAAACTCGGTATGAATATGGAATTGTTAGAGGCAGTCCTCTTCAGAGAAAGGGATTTGCTTAAATGCAGCCTACTGCTCTCCATCAATTAAATTAAGGTTATATGGTATTTTAAAGGGCATCATGGCTTTTAGTGCTACATTTTTGTATAATCATAATAATAATCTATATTTATATAGCACTGTTCAAACAGAATTGCAGCTCAAAGTGCTTTACAAAGAGGGAATACATGCATCTTGCTTCCCATAAACACATCTATCTCAAGTGTCCCACAATGTTCAGTTCAGACAATTCAGTCAGTTCCTTTTGAGTAGCATATGTCTGATACAGGTCTTTCAGCAAGCCATTTTGATTATGCAGGGATTTTTTTTTACATCAAATGCCCTTTATTGGAGTAATACACACTGAAACGTGCTGGGTTGTTTTTTCAACCCAAACGCTGGTTTTAGGCAAAAAGTCACTGAAATTAAGATATTCTGTGTGTACATATATGCGCTGTGGAATTAGATCTAGATTAGTGTTTTTTGGCTACCGAGCACTAACCTAAATACCAGTCAAACTTATGTTCTGTACTTATTTTCCATGTGATGTATATAACATGCTTGTACTGCTCTATGAGGGAAAATACATAATCATTTGAATGCCAATACAAAAGTATATAATTTAAGACACATGTTCTTATTATCCATGTTTGCTGTTAAACCAAATAAGTGACAGGTCACCGTCAAGCCATCTAAGTTGCGAGAGACACCTTTTGGTTTTGAAAATGTGAGCAGTGGAAGGAAATCAAATGAGATCACCGAAAAGGACCCAAGTATTTGCAGACACATATATTAGAAACAGAATATTTGGCGCTGGCCTTACACTGCATAGGACAGAATTTCTTTCAAGTGTTCCAAGTTTTCTGTTATACCCGGCCTCGAGTAACATTAAGTCATTGTCCACATTACAGTATAAGTTTATCTCCTGAACAAAACAGGAGGATGTGTGGCTATGCCTTGTGAACATGCAACATCTTCTATTCAAATACATTGAATGCATAACTGGCAAAAATCTAACTGTGTAGAACATAGCTAGTAATGAAGAAGGCTGGATGGTGATGTGAATTAGCCATCATATTGACCTAAGAGAATAAGTTGCCATTTGAGTATTGACACATCCCTTTTGAGAACAGTCTACAAAAAAAAGCATGACTCAAGACATGAGCAAATGGAAGAATTTTAAAAAATTTGTAAATAATATAGATATTAGACTAAAAGTCAAAAATGTAGGGTTCATAGGAGCATATGCTGTACTGTAATTTTAATATTACCCGTGTGTGTTTTTCAGGTCAAATTGACCAATTTCCAAATTCAACTAAAGGAAAAATAATGGATTGTGTTTTCCAACCTGAAACTCCAAGGTCTTTTATGACCATGTCAAAGAAAAAAAAAAAGATGATGCTACAATGCCCCCACATATTTATTCATACAATGTTTGGGTCAATTTGACACAAATACACCTTTACATACAGACATATAGTTCTCTGAGACACACAAACAAACATAAACACACACTCACTCACACCATAACATTGTTACAATCTAAGCACTGAGAAGCATAACTATATAAATGCAGAGAAGACAATATAAATAATTGTCAATTCAGCAACCATGTTCCACCAGCAAAATTAGCAAGATTGAGCAAAATATTATTTGCTCAGAGGGCCTTGGAACTAACAGATGTGCAGTGGAAGAGAATTATGTTTCAGAATGAGGATCATATAAAAATACATTAGGAGTATGAAAGTGACCCGAGTCAGCTAAAGAAACCCAACTGCTAGCGTGGAACCCCACGGCCAGCCTCTGAAAAAGTCAGTCAGCCATATAGGAAGAGCACCACAGTTAGAAAGAGCCCCAGACAGTTGTATGAGCCCCACAGCCACCATAAGGTACTGTATACAGGTAGAGCCCTGCAGCCATGCAGTTCTAACAAGTTTTTATTTTTGTGGATTATTTTACATGAACTATCACAAAAAACAAATGATAATGTAATTGTTCAATGTGATATAGCAGATGCAGTATAAATTGCAATCATTGTATCTATTTTGGTGGGAATTGAGGTAAATTCCAATAATTCTGACTATATGTTAAGGATTGTAAATTTTTATTTCCTGCAGGCTTTTTAAACATAGATAATGCCCAAAATGTGAACATAATAAAGGGTTGATACATTACGGTAATGCAACAAAATACATTTTGTACCGCAAACATCACATTAAGTGTCAGCCATTTGTGGAAAGACAAAGGTTACATTTATTAGATCAAACTCCTTAGATATTAACAGCACTTTAAAGATTTAGCAACAGCTGTGCGATATAAAAGAAAGAGATTTTATGGCAACCACCTTATTATAGAAACATAAATATCATAGGCTCTCTGCTCACACAAGTACATTTGACTAGAGGGATGCACACAATACAGCTGACATTCACACCTACATAGATTGCATACTTTCAGATTTAAAAACTATTTCAAATACAAATGTAATTTGTATCAATATATGGATAAACTGTATTCCATCAAAGATATTAATTAACTGACTTTATTATGTATATGTCCATATTAGGAAGCCAGAGTATAAAAATCTGGATGAAAGACATTAACACTTCATAACAAAAGACAAACACAGAAATGTAAGATCCACCCTGATAAGGTCACATTTATATAAATAGAATAATTCTAAAGTGCATCTCTCAAAGACTCGTCCCATGACAACTGATTTGCAATCCTATTTAAAATAAAACAGAAATAGACAAACAATCCAAAAAGAGATACAAGTTTCAACATGCAATATACATATTTTTCAAAAACTACTTCTGTACATCCACACTTTATTTTTTGCTATGGGAAAAGATCAACAAAACAGAGAAACGTCTATAAGCCTTCAAATATATTTTCCCCCACATTGTCCGAGGTGAAAGCGACTATGTTGTGTCAAAATATGTTTAGTAAATTTGTTCACACTTGGATTCTCAGTGTTTCGTCAGATAACATTTGAGCAAACCTTGATAAAAGCACACCGGTGATTTAAGGTCCATCTCTCCTATGTAATTGTACATTGGTTTAGACTTATTAATATGAATGTACTTTTATCTGGTCTGCCCCCTGCCCAGCTCTTGGAGTCAAACAAGGGCCAGAAGGGTCTAGATCTTGGGAAGCTTTGGGGCACTAACGATCGGGTTGGCCTCTTGTAGGAATCGCCGTCCAGCACTCTTGTAGTCATAAGTGCAGTCATGGGTCTCTGCGTAGCGGTGGGTGGAGCAGAAGTTGTTGCCACACCTGAAATGAGCATGTAACAGAGATGACATGATGAGGGCTATGTGATAATATTTGACCAATGCACCTTTGCTGCACAAATTCAAACTGGCTACTGTATGTCAGACATTTGAGACTTGGAGCTCTACGGGGATGCAGAATGTTACAATCACCCCTTCATGTTAAACCTTTATATACACATAGTAACTGGAGACCTCACGCCATCATCCTCCCATTCAGATCAATACACCAGTAAGAAGGAGGATTACTGTAGTTATCTTTAATGCTATTCTTTAAGCCGCACATTGATTGCATTAAGCCATTTACCTTTAACCACTTTATCTAAACTATCCCACCTGTACCCTCACCAGAATAATAGAGGGTAAAATGGTCTGAGTTGCAAACGGTTGCATCAGGCTGTACTGGCAAGGCAAGAAAGAAATGCACAGAGGGTTACAGATTAGATGTGGGTGAAGCTTTGATCATGATTAAACATGTGACACAATGTATAGCAAACGACAAACTAGGAGATCAACAGCATTCTGCTAAAGTACAAGCAACAGGACAGGCCTGACTGGTGAATAGAACCAAAACAAGCGGGGTGCTGAAAGAGTACCTGCACTCATAGCTGGTGGCCAGCCCAGTTTTCCTGCCGCAAAGAAAGCAGTGCTTGGAGGTTTTCTTTTTGCTGCCCATTGGAGCCTTGACTGGAGGTAGGTGGTATGTCGGAGTGCCTGAGAGCAAAACAAACGGGGGCCAGTGTCACATAACCAACATGTCTTAATCTTAAATACCGGGTGGTCACAATATACACATGGGTGTTTCACAAGCCTGTGTCGGTCTTTGAAGGGCGGCTGATACTGAGAATGTGGAATGTGAAAATGAGGAATGATGTCTGGATACAGTCACGTGTGTGGAACTGCACCATTTATAAATCTGATCACTTATATTTTTTCTTCCAAAAAGGAGATACATTTTCAAGACCGGCCCCATGACAACCGTGTCGGATGAACGGTGTCCGCCGACAGGCTTTGTTAGCAGTGAGGCCCATGTTGATGGAGGAGACACAGGCTAACAGAGCAGATAAAGCTGTCAAGTTCTGGGATGAGAACCGCTGGAAGCAACAAGCTGTCGGCCAGCAGGGCATGGGATTGGAATCTGAGCGCTGTTGCCTTAACTGGTGAGAAAGGCAGTGTCCAGTATTGTGTCAATGCCCAGGCACACACATTCCCTCCCTATAGTCGGAGCTTTGGTTAATACTCGTCAAACTCTTCAACCCAAACCTAACTTTCCATAATCAGACGTGGTAATGAATAGCGGCTGTTGCGTTTGTTCTCGGGTCCAAGAAGAGAGTCCATGAGAGCACTTTCTCTTTACATTATATCAGCAGAGCTCCTTGCAGAGAACAGAAACAAAAACTGAAACAACGGCCATGGCCTCGGAGACTGACATTCTACCTCTCCACTCATTTCAGTTGCATAGATCTGCGCTGCGAGCGTTAAACTTGACGGATCACTGGGCTTGCCCGGTCGTCAGTCAACCCAGAGCAGGCCAACATCTGCTGTTTGCACACACATCCACCAATCAGAAGAGAGTTAGAGCATATTAGTTTATCAATAAACTAATGCTATCAATACATGGGAAATTGCATGATATACTGTAATGTCTAGGTAAAAAAAACAAAAAAAAACAAAACTGTACTGACCTGGACTAACACTAATTTTTTTTACCTCTGCATTCATATTTAAGAAGAGCACAGGAGGGATATCATTTGAAATGCATTTGTTAACAGAATATTAGTTACACTAAATAAACTACATTCATATAGTGATTTTATATTAGAAAACACAGAAAATGCATGAGGAATCTTGGACTGTCTGCTACTGAGATCAAGTCTTATGTTCTGATGTTTAAAAGGTGGTCAGTGATGCGGGAGAAAGATTGATATTTGAAAACTACATCTCCCTTTAATGCCATAAGGTGCACTCTCTAGAAGCTCTGCCCCCCAAAATTAGACAATACATTGCCAAGGCTTTGTGTTGCGTTTGTGTAGTGTGGTCTACACCACTTTGTATTCTCATTTACAGAGCTGTATAGAAACAACAGCTAAGTGACAGTGACAAGATTGTCACTTATTTTTTCACAAAGTGCATTTGCTTTCAAGCACTTACTCCACCTTTAACTGCTGCTGTAACTGTGACACAGCAGCATCTTTCCTCCATTTCCGTAATCAAAGGGGGAACATTAGATCTTCTGAAGACGTTGACCTCATTGGTATAACACTGAGCTAAACCTCCCCCGCGCAATATTCAATCTGACCACACATACTGATATTAACACTTGTGTACCCCCAGACAGCAATACAATAGCAATGTGTGCGCACACACACTCGAGCACCTCGAGCACAACAGATTTAAGGTAATGAATGAGAAATACATGTCAGCCTGTCAGCCTGTGGGAGCGTATCTGAAATAAGTGAGTGCGTCGGTGTGTTTAACGCACAGCCCCTGTGCGTGCGCTTGCTTTGCAGCTCTGGCAGCCTAAATATTTAACACCGCTGTGGCCCTGTGCTACGGCACGCTCACACAACATGCAGTTACAGTCTCTGTGTAGCCCTGCCTGCTTGTGCTGTTACACCAGCGCGGGGTCACATGTCACCTCACCCTCAATGCAGGGTTGAGTTCATAATGCGCCGCTGAGTGTAGAGATGACGTGCGACGGAGGTCTGTCACGCAACACTGACAACACACTGCTGTTTGAGGGCATGCGTACGTGTGTGTGTGTGTGTGTGCGCGCGCGCTCCACTTACCTAATCTCCTAACTGAACTGGAAGCTCCACCGGCAAAGCCGAGACTTTTTGAGGCCTGAAAACAACAACAACAACTGATTACCTTGCTCAATGAAACTGTTTAATAATTTCACACTTTGTTCAACAAACAAATTCTGCACACAAAAGTACGCCATTATTACTTTAACTAGTAGAGGCAAACTGAAACAGACCACAGTCTACAGGTCTCTCACCATGTGGGAGGCTGCTGCTCTGTGCAAGGGGGACACTTTTCTCACAAGGTCTTCCTGAAGGAGCTGTATGTTGTTGGGCATGGAGGGGGGACGGGGCTCCAGGGGGCCCTGCCTTAAGGCGCTGGTGGCGGGCAGGACCAATGAGAGACCCGGGCCTGGGCGAAGCCTCTCTCCGCTGCCTGCCGCCCTGGTGAGGAGAGAGGCGAGGAGCCCCGGGCAGTCCAGGGGGCCTGTGGGCTCCTCGCGGGCTCGGCCGACCGACGCGACGGCCTCCGGCCCCTGTCCGGGCCAGTCTGCTGTGACGAGGCGAGGGGGGGGCGGGGGGCTCGGCGGGAAGCCGACAGCGGAGAAGGCAAAGGGCGGCGGCGGGTCTCTACTGCCAGGGGGGAAGGGCAGCAGGGAGGGAGGGCTGCCCAACTGCGTCCAGGGGTTCAGCAGGGAGGCTGGCGGGCCCAGCTGGTGTTGTAGAACCCGCTCCTCCAGACACAGGGGCTCCGACATCAGCTCCCCCAGCGCGGTGGCAGCTGGTTGGGTGGGCACCTCCTCCGACAAGCCCAGCCCCAGCGCCTCTCCTCCATGCTCGGACGCCTCTAACGACCCCTCGGGGTGACCCCTGGTGGACAGAGGAGGCAGCTGCGGGTACACGCAGTCCCTCATCAACCTGGCGCCGCCTGCGTCCAGACGGGAGACCTTGGGAGGCGGCCGGACCTTTGCGAACGGAGGACAGGTTTCCCACGCCTCCTCCTCCTGGAGCATGTAACAGGAGGAGGAGGAGGAGGAGGCGGCGGCGGCCGCCGACGAGTTGGGGCAAGAGGGTGGGACTCGTCTGCCCATGGGAAGCGGAGAGGAAGAGGGGGGCTGCACAGGCTCCTGGTCTCTGGCGGGAGGGAGCTGGGCGTCCGCGTGCCGAGGCTGGTCGCCCTGGGGCAGCGGCCGGAGCAGGCGATGCTGCCGTCTGGTGGAGGAGGGCCCTAGGGAGCTGACGTGGGGGCCCAGAGGGGGTCGTGGCTTCAACTTAGAAGACTTCTTGGGCCGCAGGGGCACAGGCACACACACACACACACACACACACAATAAAAGGGAATTAGAAAGCAGCATGCACAGAACTCAAAACACAAATGTGCAATCTGAATAGAACCTGCACGCCATGTATATTGGCAGCAATGTCGCATTGAAAGAAATGATACAGAAATATAATAAAAAAGAATACGTAAATAAATGCCTGCTTTTCCCTGGTGTCTGCAAATCGCTACCTTCTTGTTGAGGTTCATGTCCTCCATCTTGGCTTTGAGCAGCTTCATCTTGTTCATGGTGACGGAGTTCTCCAGGCCCTGCTGCATAGCTGAGGAGGCCAGCCCGTATTCCTCCTCCTCGGTGTACACGTTGTACACGGAGCCACCGCTGGCAGACACAGCAAGGGAAACACTCTTCATACACACATACACACAAGTGATCCGCGGGCTGACTCGTAACTCGTATCTCGCGGGTGGACCTGCGGGTTCGGATAAGCTCATCAGTAAATCGGCACAGCAGTGATCCGACCAAGTAATAAATATCTACTGAAACATTGCATGCAAGCGGGGATTCTCTGATTCTGATTCTCTCAATCAAACACACACACACACACACACCCACCCACGGGGGTGCAGATCCTCTCATGCCCTGGCTGTCAATAGACTAATCTGCATTATCCACACAGAGCTAAAAAGTTAGATTGGCCTACTTTATTTAGTAGTATATACGCAGACGCGCTACTGCCTATAGGCCATGAAACCATGTATTATACTAGCGTAGCCTATTGCGAACTCACTTTGCTGTAGCCTACTGTGGCTCCAGAGACATAAGGCATAAGGACTTTGGTGGCTCTGCAATAGGCTATTGTCTGAGCCTGTGTATGTCCCTTTGAAACATGCATTCAATATAAATAATAAGGTCTATATCGCTATTGTAATACAGGCTCAAGTTGGCGGTTTGCGGGTCGGGCCAGGTTCGGGTGGTTGATAAACGCATTTTTTTGCGGGCCGGGTGGGTGCGGGTTGTTCTACCACATAAAGTAGCATTGCGCAGCTAAGGCATTCATTTCATTGCCTTTATTAATAAATAACAAGATGACACTACTGATTCCCAATGAGAAGCAGCAACCTACAGTAAGCAGAATACAGCTAGACCGTTTAATACACGGATATACTTGTAATACTTGGTTAGTAGGGCGGTGATTATATCAGCTATTGTGACCAGTGGAACTCAACCCTAGTCACACCTGATTCAAATGAACGGCTTGTCGTCAGGCTTCTGCAGAGACTGATAGCGACCCGTTAACTTGAGTCAGGTGTGTTGGAGCAGGGAGACATCTAAAACATGCAGGGCATTGGATCTCCACCACTGGAGCAGAACGCCACAGGTATAGTGCAATTCACAGAACAAAACGAATAGCGGTACAGACCATTATTTACCATTCAACTACATAGCACTAAAGATAGACAGCATTAGTAATAGAGTATACTGCTACTGCGTACGATGTAATGCTACAAACCCAGTCAAAACACAGTCTAACCCTATGTACATAATACCAAGTGAGTGGAACCTAATGCTGACCTGAGAGCTTCAGAGAGGGGGGTCAGAGTGCCGTCTCCTCTGTCCACCACCCGGAAGAAGTTGAGCTGTTCCCCCTCGCGGTACACCAGGAATGTGACCTGCTTGCTGGCCGAGCCCTTCTCCCAGGGCTCCTCCCGGCTGCCCTCCATCATGTCCACCACGTCTCTCGCAGGCTCCTCCATGGTCACTGGCAGAGCAGAAGGGAGGTAAGGAAGGGGGGTGTGCGTGCGGTTAACACACCCACCGCGTCCTCTTGGGATTTCCCCCACTTGCCTCTCCGGGTGTTGATGGGTCCCCCTCTCATAGCCAAGACCAGCTTCAGAGTGCAGCCCTCTGAAATCCTGCGGAGAAGACATATGGCGTGCTGATGCGCGGGGCAACGCCGGGGGGCCGCTGCCACCTGCGCAACGTTCCTCTGCAACGGGCGCAGGCTAAATGGAACGTTGACAGAGGAGATTGTAGGCGAACAGGTCTAAAAGGTACAGAAGCGGTCATCCCACAACCCACATGGGCTCACGGCTCACAGTACTCCTGCTGCACCGTACATTTCCAAAAGGCACACTTCACCCAGAGTTGTTGGTGTGGAAAAATATGTGACATGCGTTCATAACAAAAGCCCCCGTCTGTAGCCTGCAGAGCAGTGGAGGAGCAGGCCTGCATCTAATAAACACACATGGCTTGAAGAGGTGAGATGGCAGAGCCTGGCCAATACGTCACTAGTCTATACTTTCTACATGTGGAATTGAGTCATGACTTGATTCACAGCAGTACACAAAAGAAATTAAATAATGAACTCCAATACAAGCAATGTGTTCTCATGATTGTTTCCATAAGGGCCTGTTGCTGACATACAGCAACATCCTCAGCTTGGTGCAAATAACAGCGAAACACTGAAAGTTAGAAAAGGGTCAGAAAGAAGCTGGTTACCCATAGTCATGTAGACAGTACTCATCATCTAGTTCCAGGCTGTTCCAGATCAGGTGTTGTTGGGCAACAGGGATGCCTTTAAAGACAGAAATAAAACATCCAAGGTTTTGGTGAAGCCGCTCTTTTCATTGTTAATACTTAAAATAATGGGGATGCCAATCTGAGGTAGGGAGCGACACCCCCAGCAAGTGCATCCTGACTTGGCATGTCAATCTGCAAACTGTCCATCCAATGTTAAAGAGGCGGTGCCAAACAAACAATTAGCATGTCAGTCCACATTCAGTAGAAGGTGGCCCAATTGCAGTTGGCACCAACTGAACTACCTACCTAAAAGTGGAATGGTTCTGTATCCAGCTGAAAAGCAGTTTTGAATTAAGAGATCCCATCCCAGACTAAAATTCTAAGAACATAAGAGGTGGAGCTTTCAGAGCCTGCATGGCTTTACTGGGCTTTCTGCCAACAGAATGTATTATACAGATAATAAAGACATGTACTGTCTGCCCCCTAAAGGCAAACATGCCCTAGTGCGGCAAACTTGTAGATCATTGAACAAATACCAAATCACATACTGGAAGTCCAAATAAAAGCAGCACAAGGAGACCCATGTGCAATCACACACAGACCCAAAACTCTGTTATAAGGAGCACTGTTCATTATGTCCTACACTTTGCTGCTGTATATTTGGTATTCAACATGCCAATCCACAGGCCTATAATTATACCGGAGAACAGGAAATCATTCATCCAAGCAAGAACAGAGGCTTTCTGGAGTGACCCGTGTGCAATCTAAAGCCTATGTCTAGCCATGCAGCTTTCTCTGCCCACATTGACTTGAACCTACTGACCCATTGAGGGTGTTGGGCCAGTGTTTGAGAGTGAACAGGGCATGTCCTGTCACATTGGGCTGCCAGACCCTCCCACTCACACACACACAGAGCAAAGAGCGAGAGAGACCATTCTGGGAGAGATGGAATACAGCAGTAGTCAGAGAATGCCGCCATAGACACTCTTTTCCCCAAGTCAGACATCGCTTAGTAACCTCAGAGGGCAAATTACCAAGGTCAAAGCTGCCACTGATCGCATGCAGTATATCACAAAACAGCAATATACCAGCATTACTCACGGATAATGATGAAATATGCAATATGGTGTGTATAATGAACTCTGTCTAATGTAGGCCACACCAACCTTGTGAACATATTATACTCAACTGAGTAGTCAGATGCATAGTTACAGACATTTTTGTAAAGGTAAAGCACTGCAAGCCAAGGGTAACCTGTAAATAAGAAGAGGGCAAAATCTAAATGAAAGCTTAATAGTAAATATACTGTAGGGGTTGCCTGATGTAGATTACTTTACTATATAGAAATGCAAGAGCACAATATTTATATTACCAGTACAATACAGGTGGTGCTACACCATTAAAGCTTTAGCCAATTTCATCTTACTATTACTGCCAGAAAATACTTTAACATTGGCCAGGCCCAGCTCATAAGCAATTGAATTAATGGGACAATTTGTGAACGTTATAGCAGAGGTGTGCACCTCGAGGATGGATCAACCACATGAGCAAATACATTATTTAACAATGCGGTTGGTTTTAATATGGAAGACTGTGAATGTGCACTAGCCCAGGGAGCACGTAATCCAGAAGGCCGATGCATCTTAGCCATGCAAGGTGATACGTTACACTGGCCTTAATATCTTGATTTTACTGGCTGCGAAAATATATTACAACTTTTAAGTTAAACATCAGTAGAAAATTATTTCTAGCCAATGTGACCCATTTTTAAAACAACCGTGCAACACTTATTTTCTTCTTGATACATCACTGTGTGTGATGTAATATGTTGTGCTTATTATACCTTCCAGCCTCTGGATCTTGGCCTTGACTGAGATCACAGCCTCAAATGGTGACACACGCAACTCAAAGCAAGTCCCTGTCAGAGTCTCTATGAAAAGGTCCATTGTGTCATAGAACGGCAGCTTGTAGTGAAAGGTTCCTATGCTGTGGTCATTGTAGAACGGTGGCTCCTTCCTGTCAGCCATGCTAGCTGGTCAGGAGGGAGGGACTTCAAGGAGATGGAAGAGCGAGGGTGCTGGCCCAGGAGTGGGGAGAGAAGAATAGGTGCTGCTCACTGGCTTCACCGCAGTCACACATCATGCAAAGCTGCAAATAACCAGTGGAACAGAAAACATGTCTTGTAGTAAACACATTAACATTTAGACATGTTAAAATACAGAAGGTAATCCAATCTTGATTTACAATGAAAAACAAACAGTTATGGATGCTAAATAGGAGGTCCAAAGATTTTGAAATGATTTTGTGAATTGAGAGAATATAAACATGCATGTGTATTACACATGCATTTTCTTAAGGGAATAGATGCATAATGGATTACAGAGATACAGGAATACAATTAACTCTGTAAACCTATATATTATTTTACCAATTTTCAGTTGCTAGTCTGCAGTAACTGTAAGACAAATGTTTCCAGACACATTCAGTTCCATGATCCCATTATATTTTAAGATGACTTGCTGTAGTTTTTAAGAAGAAGAGTACTTTTCAGCATACTGTTAACATGTGCAACCCCTTAAAGTTTTGCATTAGGCCCAGGTCAATATTGAAGATCAGACATGTTATGTAATTCCATAGAGTGTCACACATGTCCTTTGATAGTGAACACCTTACCTGAAATATCAAATGAAAAAAACATTTGTAAACAACCAGAAACAAAATAGCTAAACGTCATAACCTACAATAAAACAGAATATCTTACAATCTGACATGAACCAAAATACAAGTAGGTAGGTCAACTTTTGTGATGAAATGTTTTTATTTGGAAACCAATTCTAGCAATATCGAGCATACTTTTCTGATAGAAAGATATAACTACTGTACTGAGGCTGGCACGCAGTTTAAATACAATTGTCTTATCAGTGAAGGACATAGGGACAAATATTATAAAAGGTAAGGTCAGACATAAGAAGCAAAAAACTAAATTAAAAATAAACTAAAAAAAGAAAGCATCTAATGCTACATCATGCTAATTATCTGGAACAACACATTAACAACCAACGAATATGGGTTGTCCGACTATTCTCAGTAAGACAAAGATACGGTAGCATGTCGAGAAGCAGGCCAGGTACAGGAACATTTGTGATATATATCGTACCGTACCGAAATCAAACTCCTGACTCCTTATTTTCTTATTCAATGGCCGATGGTGAAATAAATTGATAAAATAACTAGTACTGTAGTTGTGATGGATGGAGTTGGTGTACCGGTACGGTACTACTGTACGTAGTATCTTACAGTACGTTTTACATATATGTCATCGGCAAACGTTCGCGAAATGCTAAGCAAACATATTAAAGAACCTTACATTAGGCACGTTTTAACAACCCGCTTGTTATACATTCATAATTTTATTAATACAAACAAAAACAAAAACCAAACAAACAAAAACATTCACAAGTCAAACAAATGTAGCTTTCCTTCGCTAGTAGCTAAGCACCGTTGTTAGCAAACAATGGCTACCTTTCTGCTGGGTTGACTAGCAAGCTGCTAGCAATATCCAAGCTTGGAATTCAGACCGCTTTAGCTTTCGAGGGCGAGTATGAAACCAACAGACATTTCTTCAGCTTTCGGCCAAAATGCAAAAGCAGACTTTTAACGAAATTAATGCGCTACAGTAATGATGGACTCATCGTTGTGGCTACCATCATCACACCTGTCAATCGAGGAGGCTGGACGAGATCTTGGTGGTTGATTGACAACAATGGGAGCATGCTACGTCATCATGACTGACAAGGAAAGAGGTGTAGGTGGCCAATGAACACGCTGAGTTGAGGCGGGACAATGACGGTTGCCTGGTACTACAAATATCAATCATCAGACAAATATGATTGAATCAGCATACAACTTTCATATGAAATAAGTATAACCAAATATCGTTATGTATAATCGATAATTTAACGTAAAAAGTCATGTTCAGGATTATTACCGTCCATTCCGCTACCAGGCGTGTTATGGTAATAAATAATACCTATATCGACCTGTCTGGTACCATAATATGAAGGGGGCACTGATAAATGTGTCCAGGCAACACGTTTATGCAAATGAACATTACTCCTTATAAAGTCTCCAGTATCACATTTTGTGTAAAAAAAAAAAGAAAAAAAAAAAGAAATACAAATAAAAGGTATCACGATAAAAATAATACATCTGAAAAGATCACACATAACTAATATAGCACAAAATATTTTTAGTTAAAAATTAATTTCCATTTAGTCAAAGCCAAAGTTAGGAAATGGATGAATTACATATTCATTAAAAAAGAAAAAAAAGTCTATAACTAGGCCATAGGACCTAGTAGTAGACACAATCATTCATATGGCACTAAAAAAATTACATATAATCTCAACATGGCAAGCCAAATGGGCAAATTATCATAGTTCTACGCAAATGACAGGCATCCTTGACAAACTATATTTTGATACTGTTAATATCTGCAGGCCTCAAGGCTAAGCATGTAGTATGCTTGTAAAGTGCTATAATGTATCTTAAATAAAACAGTATTTCATAATTTATAATCTGATCAGACGTTGAGATGATTGGGTAAATGCTGTTGGACTGTGAGACAATTTATTTTACTCTATTGAATTCCTTCCAAAAATAAGACAGTATTTCATAGAAAGTGTCTATCAACAGTGCTGCCCTTCGATCCATTTCTCCAGCCTTTGAAATGCCAAAATATTTACTGCACAATTTAGCAAATAAAATCCAGGCAATTATAAACAGTTCAGTTCCCACCAAGAGCATTGAGTGGATCATCAAATATGCTTCCAGAATCTGCCTCCGCACCAGTGGTGTCCTTGGACGATGCAACTTTCTTAGATTTGGGAGGAGCTTTCTTCGATGGTTTTACTGTGCTTGAGAAGATGTCATCTTTTGGATAAATGTGAACACATCATTTGGTTAAACACGAAAATGTGTTATACTTACTATTGAAATCTTCCCAGTCACACATATATTTTAAAATTAAAAGAAAATGGTAAGGCCTACTTGCTTACCCATGTCATCGTCGAATATTGACCTAGTCTCGACCTTCTTCTTAGACTTCTCTTTTGGTTTGGAAGTGGCTGTCAGGTCTGCAAATATGTCAACATTGTCATCAAATAAACTGGCATCAAGGGACTTCTCTTTGTGCGTCTTTTGAGCTTTAGGCATAGTGGCTTTTTCCTCCTGGCAAAACAGACATATGGCCAATAAGGAAAAACATCAGCATTCTTAATACTTTAAAGAACATAAACCATAATAGCATAAAACAACAGTACCTGGAGGATTACCTGCTTGGTAACATTACTGCTGGTATGGTTGTCTTTACCAACTGCAGATGTGTGGTTGGAACTGTCTTTCGCTCCAAAGATATCCACACTATCATCATCATCATTTTTATTATTATTATCATCATCATCATCATCATCATCATCATCCTCCTCCTCCTCCTCCTCCTCCTCCTCCTCTTCCATAAATGAAGCCTTGGCTTTATGTGTAGCGGGCCTTGGCTTAACTTTCTGGAAAAGGTCATCGTTACCATCATCAAAAATGGATGGTAGCGTACTGTCACTCTTCACTATTGCATGGCTACTGGCCATAGGTTGTTCAGTCTTTGTTGTGTGCCTGGAGGAGGGTGTGGTGGGTTGAGGCTCCGAAGACCCTCCGAAGAGGCTATCGGAACCAAACAGGTCCTCTTCAACAGAAGGTGGCAGTGCCCGGGCATTGCCCTTCCCTTTACTAGAATCTTTATTCCCAGGCATCGTGGATACAGGCAAGGTAAGGACAGAGGGTATGGAGGAGACCTCAGACAACAGGGGCTGAGGTGAGGGGATGGCCACGGCTGTGTTAGACAGCTTTGGCCTGGCCATGGACTGACTAGCCTGGGCTGGTGAGGGTAAGTCTAACCCAGACCAAGCTGGCTTGGCTCCAGGTCTGTCCCCTTCCTGGTTGCCTTCTGTATCCTCCACACATCTCTGGGCTGCCTGCTGCCTGGCCGCTCGCGACTGCGGCCGCCGTTGCGCCGAGACTTTGGCGCGATTCTGAGTGGGGGAAATTATAGTCAGCTATTGCAAGCTAAATGTAAGCTAATACACTTTTTTGTCATTCAACCATAATCTCCTCACATTTCACTATCTTACTGTTCTCTGTGCGTGTTGAAACAATGATCTGATAATTCTACACAGCCCTGGCTCCGTAAATAGGAACATGAAGTGGCGAACACCGCTCGTATCAACAAAGCCGTAGCACTACGCTTTGCTTCACAATGGGTTTATATGTGTGAGGCGGCGCCACGGAGTGATACGTTTTGGATTTGCAAGAATGGCCTTTAAGTCAGCATACCTCTAACAACAGTCTTGGGCAACTTATTCACGCCAAAGGATTTCATAAAGCAATGCTATGCTGTGAAATGCACTACCTACCTTGTTGGTGCTCTGCAATGTAGTGACCTGGACTGGGGTGTCAAAGGTCACGCCTGTGCTTACTGGAGTGGTGGCAGGGCTGGGGCTCTGGCTGGAGCTTGACACCCCAGAGGAAGAACCGGGGGTCAGGCTTGGGAGTACACTTACAGCCCCTGGGATACGGGGGGCCGCACCAGGAAGCAAAGCAGATGGGTTGATCATCAGATTGGGATTGGCCTAGGCAAAACAGGTAACACATTCATCATGTTATTCGTGTATATGGTACAAACACGTTATGAACCCAAAATAACAGAATATGTGGGTATTATTACTACTAAAAGTAAGTAGATATTTACAATGCATACTGTGTGCATCAAAAGGAAAGCAATGTTAACCCTCAGTCAGGACCAAGGATAAATTGAATACAGAGAAAAGTAGCGCACAAGCATATTGGTGCATGAGGATTGATACTTAAAGCAAGAGATTATGAATGAAAACATTTTTTTAAATAAAAGATGAGAAACAGCATTCTCTGGCAAAACGGTTTAAATCTAATAATGATGTCATCAGATGACAGAGCAAAGATATTTAGTGCTTAAGAGGCAGGAAATCCTAAAGAAACTATAGAGATAATGAAAGGATTTCAGTAAAGAAAAGAAAATCTCTTTTAGCTTTTTGTTCAGTAGAAACAACCAAAAATAGAGTTACTTTAAGTTTCCCAATCCTTGATGAGGGGTCTTTGGATTTTACAGGGCTTGAAGCTGGTTTCTGTGCAGTTAAATGACAACACGGTATGTTCAAATGTAAATCTGACCAAAGGCTTTCTTTGTGCTAATATGCACACAGCCTCCTTGATGCATTACAAGTATTGTAGTTAACTGGTAAATCATTATTTTATATTTTTGTAATATCAACTTACCTCACTTTCTGGTGTTACGTCTGTGCTTGAAAATGTCAGGGGTGCCTCATCTTTAGTTTTACTGGGCTTTTCTGATACTTTCTGAATAAGGAAATCCAAAGGGAATGGAAAAAAAAAGTTCTGTAATTAGATATTTCTTTATGTGGTCAGAAAAAGTCACCTTCCTAAAATAATTAGTAATAATACATTTTTTTTTATCTCATCGTGATGCTAGTAAAATCGCCTACATCCTCAGTTGAAAATATACTGCGATTCTACCCCTGTAGTATATGTCAATGTCAATATTTGGTTCAGTGTTTTCTGAAAAAAGTGAAGAGGAAGAAAAAAAAACATACAATCACATAGGCCATTATTTTAGGAAGGTGCCAAAAAGCAGAAACCAATAGAGATCCTACCGGTGGAGGAGCTTTGGACTTGATTGAGCTGAAGAAGAGGTCATCCTCATCATCCTCTGCAAACAAAGAGAGTGCTGCTGGCCTCACTGTGCTAGCTGTGGAAGGCTAGCAACACAAGCATGTATAGTTTTATAGTATTAACCTCAAGGCTCACAGATGTGTGTTATGAAACAGTTATTGTCAGTATTAATGAGCCAGGGCACATCATAATAATAACACTACTTGTTGAATGTGACTGACCTGCGGTTTCCCAGAGGTGGCGAAGAGGTCTACATCTGGGTCATTATCCTTCTGCTGTGTCTGACTAAATAGCAGCTCCTCATCCTGGAACACACCTGTGCTCTTTGTGCATGGCTTTTCCTCTGCAGGCTGCACGAAGTACACACACACATACACACACACACACACTTAACATATGCCTGAATGCATAAGAAACTGTTTGCTGCTGTTAATAAATAATAAAAAAATTTATTTCAGACCACTCAAGGACATCTTACACAGAGAGAGAGAGAGAAACAAAGGGTTAATTGTTATAGGCAACTTTGAAAAGATGGATTTGAAAGATGGTAATGAAACTAATTTAGGGCAGGTTAATGAATATGAATGTTAATGAATGAATGCTAAACTAATTTCTGCATGTCTAAGCACATCTGTGAAAGTAAGAATAAAAATGTAAATTATGTTAGAACTGACATTTAAACAAACCTTTATAGTGGTACTGGACACGGGTTTACTGGTAATAGAAATGGGCACATTCCAATCTGTTTCATCCTCCTCGTCATCGTCGAAAAGACTAAGAGTTTTTGCTTTGACTTTCTTCTTCGAAACAAGAGGGGGCGGGCTCTCCTTGGATAGGAAGTCATCTTCAGTATCCAGTGGGCTTGTATTCTGCATTTTGGCCAGAACATCGATGCCCCCGAAGAGACTGACCGCGCCCACTGGCTTCTTTTTAGTGTGACTGTTTTCTGGTGGAGGCGAGGGAAGCTCCTCTGCTGGGCTCTTCACTGCTGGCTTCTCCCGCTCATGTCTGGTTGGCTTGGAGGCAGCAGCCTCTGCTGGCTGTTCTGGGTCAAACATGGAGGAAACTGGAGTGGCCACAGTGGAGGTCTGAAGAAACACACAAGATCAATGGCATGTATTGTGCCCATATGAACGGCATGTTGTTTGAAATGCAGCATGACAAATTCATTGTAATTAGACTCACTTTAGCAGACGGGGCTGTAGAATCGCTGCCACTGCCAGGCTTGAAGCCAAAGAGGGATGGTTTGTTCACATCGTCACCACCCTCGTCTTCAAATAAGAGGGCGACTCTCTGAGGCTTCTTCTGACTGTCATTGTCGAGAACAATTAGTATTTAAAAGGTTATGGCAACATATTAGAACACCGCACCTGACCCAGTATGGTTTACGCCATCAATACCTTAATTGTTTCGTTGGAGCAAAAAGATCATCCTCGTCCTCATTGTGAAAGAGGGTGGCTTTCTCCGCCGCAACAGCACTCGGCAGACCGGAGGGGGCGCTAGCACTGGATTTCATCCCTCCTGACGGGGTTTCTGTCCCTGCACTGGGTTTGGCATTGAACCACTGGTCCTGTTATTCGCACACACATAAGTCTGTCATTCACTGATTCGCCGTGTTAGAACAGCCGCACATACTGTATACATAAGTGTATATAATTACAACCAAAGAGGTATAGTGAGCAAAGGTGGGGAAATCACACTAGCCCATTATACCTCATCATCACTGAAGAGGGAACTGGTTATAGTCTTCTTGGGTTGTGGCGTGGAGGCTTTTCCTTGGTTAGGCTTAGGCTTTGATTTAGTTGCAGATGCAAATAGATCCTGTAAGGCAAAACACAAAGTTATATTACTGTAAAACCATGGTCTAACAACAGCATTGAGAAAAACAATTATGTTTTACCTCTTCTTCCTCATCATCAAATAATGAAGTTGGAATCTTGTTGATTTTAGCCTGGCTTATATATTCTGGCTTTGACTGGCTCTTAGGAATGGTTGGAAAGATCTATATGGATACACAAACATCAGCACAAATTAATTATTATAACTAATATCGGATTATATTGTAACTAATATTGTGTGTGTGTGTATATATATATATATATTTTAAAAAAAAGCTGAGAAGTCATACTTGTGTGTCTTCATCATCTGAAAATAGGCCACTGGTCTGGGGCTTGTTTGATTTGTTGAAATGTTCATTTGTTGAGGTATTCCCAATGACTAGTCGTGGCTTATTCTGAAATACAGAACATAAAACTGAACAAGAAAACAAAAGTCCAAGTCTACTCTAGTATCACTGTGAGAGTGATTGAGCTTGAACATTAATTCAAGATAAATTCAAACCTCCGATTTCTCGGACTCCTCACGGGTGGATGGTTGACGTTTTCTCAGGCCCTCAGTTAACAGGGTCTTAGTCCCAGGGCCAAACACAGAGATGGCCCCTGCTGGCATCTAAACAGTCAATAATAAGCATAGGATGTCATTAAAGGAGAAAACTGACAATGTTTACCTACATTTTCTTGTTTGGACATTTCTTGATGATACCTAAGTGTCAGATTAATATGTATGTTGGTATACCATAACAAAGAAGATATTGTAAAGAAATTAAAGAGGGGAAAAATGTTTTTTGGTGTTTATAGCTTTACGTACATGGGGTCAAAAAACTTCACATATTGTGTCTTATACAATTATTGCTACTAAGAGAGAATGCTATTTGAATTGTAAAATGGAATGGTTTACAAATACCCTTTTCTCAGGAAGTTTAGCCTGTTCTTCTGGAACCTCATTCCTGATCTGAGCTGGGGCCAGCGTATTCTCACGGAATATATCCCCTGCTTCCTCATTTTCATTGTTTTCGCCAAAGAGCGCAGAAATATTTTTTGGCTTAGACGTGTCCTGTCCAGCTGCACGTGGACAATATGACAGTTTGAATTTACAGAACTGCAGCGAAAAGCAAAGCATTAAAAAGCCAGTTCCCTACACACTTACCAGAGCTGGATTTCATCAGACTCTTTCCACTGAAAAAGTCATCTTCTTCGTCTTCCTCGTCAAACAGTCCACCTGCTCCTCTGCTTCCAACAGCATGGGTCTGTTTGGTGTCTCCCTGTGATTTGGGTTTGATGGATGTCCCATTCTCTTTGCGCTCAACGGAGTCCGAGTAATTCTCTGAACCAAAAAGGCTGTTATCTTATGGGAAAAGATAATTTGCTTAGTTGAAAATAGCTGCATAGAAGTTAAAGACAGAATTTATCTAATTTCTGCAAAGAAGTCAAGCACTGATAGGCCACCTGGCAATATTGAAACACCACCTGGTGGAATCTTCTTTCCAGGCTTGCCTATAATAAAGAAGAGTGAATAAATATTATATTCTAGAATGTAATTAGAGATTAGGTTATTATCACAGCATATAAGATAATGTTATATTACCTTGAGTGTAACATAACAGCTGATACAAAAGAGCATCTTTAAGCATCCATTTCATAACTACATCATTGTATTTGTCTTACTGTACCTGTGGCGTTGGCACTGGTTTTAGGTTTGTCTTCAGCAGCAGCTTTTGGTGTTTCAGAAAAAAGATCTCCCTATAACATGAGTCAATACATTTTAAATGATCTAAATTAGACAGCTAAAAAGGTTGTAGACCAGAGTAAATGATATGTTACACAAATTGAGAATTGACTGAAAGTGAAATCAATAATATACCTCGTCGTCATCATCAAAAAGGCTTTTTCCTCCACTGAATAGCCCACCCCTCCCTCCAAATGGAGAGAAATCTTCATCCTCCATCTTGGGGGGCTTGAACATATCATCGCTGTCATCATCAACTGCTGCTACAATGTGGGGGGAAAAAAGACATGACAAGAGTTATTTAATTGAAATGGCTGCTCTGTGGAGCTTAATAATAATAATAATAATAAGCACAGGCACAGTTCAAACGATTAACCTAAATTATGGTGATTGAGTCTCCTACCAGATGGCCTTTCAGCCACTTTCTTGTCTTTACTTTTCTTCTTAGATGTCAAAGCTTTCAAAATATGAAATGGTAGAAACAAAAACATAAACATAAACATGCACAAGGAAAGGTGATACAATCAAGCCTAATGCTTGTTTGCATTAGGCTCAAATACTAGTAATTGCCTAATGATCTAACCTAAAATAAAATGTAAGGAGTACAATGAAAAAAGCATTTCAGGTATAGAGTGAAAAAAACAAGTGTATTTTATTCATGGATTCATAGGACTTACATGCACGATCTCCCTCGGTGGCTTCACCCTTGATTCTGGCTGCAAGTTCATCAGCAAAGGATGGCGGGCCTTTACTCTAAAGGTTAAAAAAAGACAATGAATTAAAAAGACCTAACTTATATTTTAATTGTACATGTTTTGCCATGCTCTCTAATTGCATGTAATTATTAAAGTCAAAGCCTCACATGGATATACAGTATAATATAGATCAGTTTAGATCCAGCTCTATAACTTTGCATGCACATTTTATTTATTATCTATTATTATTGAATTGAAAGCTTATATACTCTGGGGACGTACTAGAACAGTCGAACACATTTTCCAACTAATGTCAGCCATACCGGTTTGCCATTTTCTTCACCATCATCATCCTCCTTGTCCGAATCTCCAAATATATCAGAATCTTCATCGTCCTCATCATCCTCGTAACTCAACACAGATGGCTTCTAAAAGGATGTGTGTGTGTGTGGGGGGGGCAGAATGAGACATGTTCACAAAGAACAAACTACAACATCTGTATATAATATCGGTAGCTTTCAATATATCAAATCACCTTCTTGATAGTGCCATGACACTCCTTCTCCTGATCCAATTCCTCATCAGATTGCTGTTGATACAAATGCCATTCCATGTGTTCACACAACATTTGCACTACATACTTTAACACTTGAGTAGAGCAAAGAATGGTCAAACATTTCTTACAACAGCATCTTCGTCATCCTCGCTTGCAATTACGCTGTCTCGATCACTGTCGACGGACATGTCTTCAAAAAGCAAAAGAAAAGAGAAAAAGACGTCAGAATAAATACCTACGCGAGTTTTACATGTGTAATCACCATGCAGTGGTAGAGAAACTGCTGAGAATGTACCATCACTGGAGAGATCGCCAAGTCCTACATCATCTTGCTCCATGAAAGCCTGAGAGCCTATTAGGTACGGCAAAGGCCTGTCCACATAGAGATCCTACAAATAGCAGGTGTAGAAAAACATAAATTGGGAATGTTTAATTCCCTATTATATGACGAGGTCCGTTCAGACCTGCAGATATCAATGAACAGACCAAAACACAATCTTGGTTTGTTGACTCCCTCAACTCAAACGCATGCGCTCACCCTAGGCTCCAGAATGGCTTCCACTCGGCCTGTTGTCTCCTCATCTTCCGAGTCGGAGTTTCCTGCTTTGATGTCCAGCTGCTCAAAAGCGGAGTCCAGCACCTTCAGACCATAGTTCACCGCCTCCTGAATTTTAGGAATCAACTCTGCCTCTTTCTGTTCCCTGGTCTTGTCCTGAAGGAAGAACACATTTTAACTTGAGGGTCGCTGCATGAGATATGTATTGTAACACGTTATCAGAGATCACAATACCTGCTCAGGTTGTTTCTCCGTGGCTTCAGCCTTGGGTGCAGGTTCATCTACTTCTTCATCATACACTCTCTGACACAAGAATACACAATTAATAAATGAGAAGAAAAAAACTGGTTGTGATACAACAGAAAAATTTGGTAATACGTTACATTTTCTATGAACTGTGTATTGGAAAGCATGAGGAAGTCATTGAAGACAGAATGCAAGCAACTGTCTGTGGCCTTGGTGTCCCGAATCAGTCCATCTAGCTGCTTTTCTATCTCATGCGTCTTTGATAGCATTTTATGTGAAAAGTCTTGAAGAAACAGGAACAACTGTGAAAAGGGATAATACATTAATAGCTAGATAAATCAGGTAAGGTGTGAAGGCTACAGTTGTCATGGAAGTTGGGCATGGCTCTCCTTTGTATATAAAATATAATAAGAATTTGTGATGCTTATTTAATGATGAATATAATAATCCCTAATCTGGAAAAATAATTTACCCCTGAATCGGCTGCCAAAGACCAGTTGGCACTGGTTTGTCTCATCTCTTCAAGAGTCCAGGGTCTTTCCCAAACCTGAGACTCTTTCTCTAAGTGGTTACTCTGGTTAGGCCCATTTGACACTACTTCTGGCAAGCCGCTCATCTGCAATGGTACATATAACAAGTTGTTGTAGGTTTGAACAGCCAAAATAAGTGTATATCTAAAAAATGATGGCACAGCTATTATTTCCATCTAATGATATACTAAAACAAAAATGATGTACTATTAAAATAAGTGGTATCCAATGGTTTGGTGGTGAAATGTCCAACTGTTAAAAAAGCAAGCAAGATTGCTTGGTTGTTTGTCAAACAAGATTGCTCTACTGTAATGCTCTTAGCTTACTAGCTAACGATGATACCACAGCAGAAAAAGCTTTCCAGGAAAGAGCTAACTAAAATATTTGTGTGATGCAGTGCTTACCTTGAAGGTGTCTGGCTAACAGTTAGCCCAGTATGTTAAATTATGGTCAGAAACAACATACAATGAGATCGATTATGTTCAAACTTGGCCTGTTCCTTATTGGTCTTCTGACAGGTCAGCCATGTTGTCTGCAGACAGTCACCTGACTAACGTTGCCTAGCTACCAAGTAAAAGTGTGACGGGATGTGGTGCCGTAATTTTTTTTCCCAAGCGAAATTACTCTGGCATATCATAATATCCTACTAAAAATGGCAAAGATTAGCAGCCCACATTTATACAACTAATTCACGACTCCAAGCCATAATCGATAAATAATTGACATATTAGTAAATCATGATCTGTTGTCCACATTCAAACAAAACATTAAATTGTAATATTCATAAAATCAGTTTGTCTCGTCTCATTACATTTATCAGCAGGGAAATGCTAGCCTCGCGAAACCATTCTGATCTCCCGAGCTCCAATTTCACTTCCCCATGGATCAGAGTATGATCAAAGTCTTACGGTATGTATGTCTCTGGTATGATCAGATGGCATCACGAAGCCCAGGTCTTGTCGTACCGTAATCCACCATCGAGTTGTAGAGTAAGTTACCGGTACGTACATTTTCAACATACATTTCGATTAATAAGGACGTACGGTAGTTTGATTTCATTGCAAAATCCGGCTTACACATTTACATCATATAGCCTAATTATATTATATAGCAATGCTACGAAAGATTGCAATATAGTAGCATACACAGTATTACATTTTATTGTAAATTCTAGCTAATAGAAAGATGAGGTAACCAAGCCTGAAAATAGTTCGTTTATTTGTTTACAAGAAATATTTGTATAAATACAGAGCAAATATGTCTTTAAAAAAAAGGCATTCAGTGCAAAATAGCATATGTATTGTTCGAAATAAAATAAAAATGTCATGCAAATTACAAAAAACATTAAGTCTGTGTTACACTAATACATGTATTTAAATAACCAAAACGGGAGGCAGTTTTTTTTTATTTAAAAATGAAAACTTCTAAATTGTGTTAGGACTTCAATCAAGTTCCACTGTCTTTTCCACCTTTTCTGAGACGTCCAATGCGTCGCCAGCCCAATAATCATACAGCTTGCCCTAAAGGAGAAACGCATGATTATGTCTCAGAAAGTTTCAATCATGAATAATAATAATAATAATAATAATAATATATATAATTTTTTTTGTATTATAATATAATAAAGGAATAAGAAGTATTCCTTTAAACTTAAATAATAACTGCTATTATATGACTACTGTACATCCAGAGGCCTGGTACTGCGGAGGAGCATCTGCCATTTGGTGTAGATTCTGGCTACAAGGTCCTTCACCTGGAAAAGAGAGAATATCCAGGTTAGTGTACAGAGTAATTAAACAACAGCCTTACTTGAATGACATATCTGGCACCAACCTTGCTCCGATACAGCTGCTTGTCACTCTCTCTGATGTCACCCTTAACATACCGTTCAAGTTCATCACACATTATCAGCAAGTGCTCCTAATATAGATGGATGGGTGGGAAAAGATTGTGATTCACTGTAACCTTTCCATTTAGCGAGAAGTGAAAGCATTCTATTAGGACAGACTGTCAGTAGAGCCAGATATGTACCCCGAGTTGCATTCAAAGAACCCATCCATCCATCCTCATCCGCTTATCCAGAGTCGGGTCGCGGGGGCAGCAGCTCCAGCAGGGGACCCCAAACTTCC
>JAODTR010009522.1:0-25820 GCA_025399935.1 Amblyopsis rosae | reverse complement strand
CCCCCCCCCCCCCCCCCCCCCCCCCCCCCCCCCCCCCCCCCCCCCCCCCCCCCCCCCCCCCCCCCCTCTTATTAAACACGATTTCTTACACTGGCATTCACCTCTCTTAATATTCATAAGTCTTGTTTCTGGATGACGAGCAGATTCGATCGTGCACAGAAAGGGACATCAAGCCAAAAGATGACCTTGTTGATGAAGACAGGGGAAACGTGAAGAGCTGCGAGGTCAATTATGTGTGAGTATTTGTAAATGTACTATCTTACATAATGTTCTCAGTGTGGGATAGATTAAATAACATTTACTTAATTAACAACAATCCATGAAGATTTTGTTAAATATGAGTTTAAGATTTAAGTGTACATTTTCTGCTTGATGGTTCTCAATTTCTTTATATTGGTTTAAGTCTTCACCCATTGCACCTCTTAGCAGTAAAGTAAGTATTTCTTGAGAATGCTAACTTCAAACAGATAAAAACAAAAACACCTCTCCATAGAGTACCCCCTTAGAAGCACTGCCCCACACATTGGAAACACATATTGAAGGCTATGGTATTGTTGTTGTGAGCAGTGATTGCCACTTTGTTTGCGTTCCTATTTACGGGCTGTATAGAAGTACCGGATTATTTCTTCTGCACGCACAGAGAACGGTAAATTAATGGACTGTGAGAAGATACCTGCTGACTGACAAAAAAAAGTGTATCAGCTTACAACCGCTTACTGTACCTTTTTAACATTAAACGTTCTCTGGAAAGAGAAGGTCCTGGGCGCCTCCCTTGGGAGGTGTTCCAGGCACATCCAGCTGGGAAGAGGCCTCGGGAAAGACCCATGACTAGGTAGATAGATTATATTTCCACACTGGCCTGGGGATGCCTTGGATCCCCCTGTCAGAGCTTGCTAATGTGGCTCGGGAAAGGGAAGTTTGCTGGAGCTGCTGCCCCCGCGACCCGACCCCGGATATGCAAATGAAGATGGAATGAGAAGGGGAACTGTTTTGCATAGGGAGGCAAACACTGGGTATACTGGCTGACCTTCGGAAAGTGATTTTACTCCCATTAACCCCCGTAGTGCCTTGGTTAATGTCCATTTAAAGGCAAAATCACTTCCCTAGATGTGGTAGATACTGGCTCGTCAAGCCGTTGCCTTTAAGGCTTTATCGATGGGCTTCTACGGGCACAAGAAGGAGAAAGCGGCAAATGCCACATTGAAGTTGCCAGTGTAGCCAGAGTTCTTTATGGCCAGTCTGTGGCCTATTATGTCCTAGGCAATATGTCTGATGCTGTTTTTTGCTTGGCAGGCCTTGGGTTTTCCCTCCCACTCTATTATTTCTTTTTAGGAGAAGGCTGGGGAAATGGACTCATCATGTTGACGTGATGATAATGGCTGCCCTTGAGCTCGTGCCTTGATGTAGTGCTTAGCATCTCAAATGTGTTCCAGAATGGAGTGTTGTGCAGGAATCATAAACCATTGTCAAAGTACCCTCCACAAGTGAACATAAATGTCATAAACATGTCAGAGAAGGACAAGCGTTTTCCTTATTGCACTGTTGCTATCAACATTGTGTCCTGTGATATATTCAGATTATTTTAAGATGTCCTAGACAAAGCTATGTTCCTAAAGTATTTTATATCATTGGATAATGTAATTCAGTCTCATTTGAGGTAATTTATGTCTTACAATGCAATCTGTCCATCCTTCTATTGGAAAGGAGAAGGGGGATTGAAGGTCTTTAGCAACACAGTAGATATTATAATATCACAGGCAAGTGTAGAAAAATAAACTGGAATTCAATAAGTGCCATATGACAAGTAACACTTTTCATATTCAAACATTTATTTGTACAAAATAGAAATATAGTCTAATTACAATTACAGAATGAACAAAATGCAGACACATTATACAGAAACGTTTACATAATATACATTATATGTACATTTGAGTGTTGTTTCCATTGACCTGACATTAACCTTAATTTTAATGTAGCATGACAGGGCTCTTAAATAGATTATTTAAGTGTTTACTGGTAATTTAAGCATTGTATTTTTGTTTGTGTGTTTGGATAATCCTGTACTGTGTATTCTTTTTAATTTCTAGGAAGAAGTTCCAGAGCTTTCAGGATCGCCGTCTTAGGGTTAATGAGGGGGCCTCTTCCACACTAAAGAAAGCTAGGACAGAGGGCAAGTTTCATGAAGCTTTGTTGGACAGGTACGGAAGACATAATCATCAATCAGTGTTGATTTTAAAGGGACATGAAACCCTACTCACATTTTATTCTGATGGCAGTCAAAGGTAATGACACCATCTTATCTATCTTCTAAAATGTACATATTTCTTTACCACAGGAGAAGCAAAATGAAGGCAGACAGATACTGCAAGTGAAGACCATGATTTGTTTTGACTTTTTTTATGTTTTAATTTTTATGCAATTATGAATAAATGTTCTACCAGATTCATTGGTTTCTATATTATTGACACACACTGACATATTAAAGTTAAAACCATTGTGAAGAGATGTGATGTTGGTGACCATGTTAATACTCATCAAACCATCCAGGCAGTGACAATCCAGGCCTATTGGATGTGTATGGGGTTACTGCAATAATCGTCATCTTGAAAGAGACCAGCCCCATCAGGAAAAACATGTTTCACCATGGGATATCCCTGACAGTATAACATAATTTGGATCCCATCACTGTAGGGCCCAGGGTCAAGAGTTCAGTCTGGTACCTTTCTCTTGGGGTGTACACCACACCTATCCAGAACATGGTGATTGATGACTTGTATGACCGTATCAACACAATTCTGCAGACTATGTATTTTGTTTATTTACATTAATTTTATGTAATACATAATTCTACAAAACATATAAACATTGTAGTTTTTTAATGTTCTGGTTACAATACAAGTGCAATTCATTTATCTATAATTCATTGTAATTTTCACAAGAGTCTGGTCTGAAACTTTGTCCTGTAATAATGGGTAAGTGTCATATGGTCACATCACATGCCACATAACATTTAATTACGGAACATGTTACGTAAAATCAAATCTATAAATAATAAGCGGACAACACATCCACAAAAACGGCAAAAAAAAGTTGTTTCACGTCGAATGTTTCAAGTAGCCGCGTCGTTCAGGAAAATACATACGCAAACGTCGCAAACCTTGGTCTACTGAACGCACCCAAAGCGCGGACCCAGTCACGGGGTGACAACACCATCTTCCGTATTTACTAGCAGCTGAATAAAGCAGCTGCGAGTACTTCACTGGCAACAGATTGTTCATATTATACGCATTCATGTTGTCACACTAGTGGAGTCCTTCTGTATAGCTTTACGACATGGAGCGATCTATTTTGATATGTTTGATGGCTTTATTTTCAGTTACATCGACACAGTTCATACCACCGGTAAGCAAACTAAACACTGCTAACACACCCTCAGTCCTGCGGTTGCGACAGCGAGTTTTAATAAATATTTGAATTACATAACATTTTTTAACACTATGTAACGCCGTACTATTATTCTACAGTACACTGAAGATTGCCGAAGCGGGATGTATCCTCCAAATGGACCAACGTAAGTAACCTACCGTGGGGTAAACCGGATTAGAATTTGGAATTGATGGTCAAATCTAATCTAAACAATGTAATGGCGTTGAGGAAAGATGTTACCGTAGAAACATATTCCGTGTTGTGTTCTTCGACCAGGTACAAAGGAAAGGTTCCATGGTACACTGTAGACCTCGACCTACCCCCCAGCAAGAGGTGGATTGATGTGATTACTGACAAAAAAGTGGATGTGAGAATACAAAATAATTACATTAAAATTGAATACTGTACTGTAATAGACTAATATGGCAGTCTTCTAAAAATGTATTTTTTGTATTTAGTTTGCCAACATGATTCAGACCATCAAAGACTTAGCCGATGCATTTGTACCCAGTGGGAAGCTGATTGAGATGGTTGACATTACTTTGGTGAGTGTTTGCAACAAGTGTTATAATATAATGAAAGCCTTAATGGCTTTGATTCCATATTAAATGTGTTGTGTTTTGCAGCCTTTGATGGCTGAAACCCTCCCATACCCATTTGCAGATGAAATGAAAGGAATTGCAGCTACTTCAGGTCTTCCTCTTGGTAAGAAAATTATAGTTGTTTTTTCTAAATAAAAATTAACATATTTAGTGCAGACCTATTCTCTGCAACATCCTTCTTTCTTTTTGTGATCATTGTAGGTGAAGTTGTCCTGTTCAACATCTTCTATGAGGTGTTCACTGTGTGTACTTCAGTTGTAGCAGAAGACTCAAAAGGTAAATGTCAGATTTAGTGTCTTTTTAAATGCATTGTAACATGTCAGATTTAGTGTCTGTCTTTTTAAATGTATTATTTCAAACAAAATTATTTATTTTGTGTTAACGCTACTCTACATTTTTGCAGGTAACCTTATCCATGGCAGAAACCTGGATTTTGGATTATTTTTAGGGTAAGAATAAATGTAATGTGTTTTAATATTTGCATAGTATTCCATTTAAAGGTGAACTTTTTGATAACAATATTGCCCACCGAAACCTGGGAGAGAGGCAGAGAAGGGTGTGAGCCTAGGAGCTCTGTATGTGGAGTAGAGAGAAGTACAGACGCACATCGAGGAGTGTACTTTTAAATCCACTACACTAAAGATCACATCTAGCATTATATACATGCTGATAAGAACTTGTTCTTTCTGTCTGATAGATGGGACATTAAAAATAGGTCATGGATTGTTAGTGAGAAACTCAAGCCTCTAGTTGTCAACATCGACTTCAGAAGAAATAACAAGACGGTTTTCAAGTCCACCAACTTTGCAGGATATGTTGGCATGCTGACTGGTATCAAGCCAGTAAGCCATTTGTTTTGTACTGAATACATTTGAATGTATTTTACCAACAATGTTTGCAAATTTCATGTTTGTCTTCCATCCTTCTACAATCTAATTGAACATTTCAGATATTATTCATCTATTTGTTTTCCCTTATAGAACACATTCACACTGACTATGAATGAACGCTTCAGCCTAGATGGAGGATACATTGGTAAGTTATAATTATGATAGATAAAACCTGCTTTAGGATAGTAAATCATTTGAAAACGATGTATTCATCATCTCAAACAGGAATCCTGGAATGGATCTTAGGAAAAAGAGATGGGATGTGGATGAGCTTCCTAACTCGCTCTGTCCTAGAGAATGCTACTAGGTAATGTTTGTAACTGCGAAATACAGTACCTACAGTACTAAGAGGTGACTTGGTGCTGTTTTTTTCTTCCCATCAGCTTGCGGCAGTATGCAACTTAAATTAATATTGAACTTTTGTTAGAACCATGATTGTCGATTTCTTACCTCAAGTCGTTACACTGAGGTTCGCAAACCATATACAAATCTACAACGATGTCCGCTATTCAGTTAACATGGTTTCTTAACTACCTACATGTCTACAAATCTGCTGGTTATCAATACCAATATTACTGTAAATTGAACAGTTGTACTTTAACAACTGAGTAATGTGAGAATATATCCACTCAAGCTTCGTGGTTTTCGATTTTGTGTTCTTTCACGCACCTATATGTGGTATATTGTTGGTTAACAACTGTGGGAGGATCTAATGATGTAAACTTCCAAAGCTGGGTTTAACAAAGGTCAAATTCCACTTCACATCTTCTCACTCTTCATCACAAGCTATGGAGATGCCAAGAATCACCTGTCCCAAACTAAGCTGCTTGCCCCAGCGTACTTCATATTGGGAGGGAACCAGACCGGCCAGGGTTGTGTCATAACCAGGTCCAGACTTCTCAGTATCGACATTGTGGAGTAAGTAGCAGTTTGTCTGTCAGTCAGCTCGAGCCTAACCAGTGGCTGAAGTTTCAACATACTGTAGTGATTCATTATTTGCACTGTGGTTGCATTTCTTTGGAGTGTACAAAATGTTGTCATGATGATAAAGCAAAATTGGCTGAGTCGTCGGCATATAAAATACATTCTAGGAAACGCAATCAGTTTCATGTTACTGTATTTGTAGTTTTGGTTGGCAGTAGACACTTAAGCATTAATCTCAACACACATACTGTAAAATACAGACAATAGACAAACATGCATCCAAGCAGGCGGACATGTGCACAAAATAAAACCTGCTTGCTTATCTGACCAGTGTTTCCACTTGTTCATCAGGGTATAATGGCTGCAATTGCTACCATACCTTTTAGATAAAATTAATATGTTGCATATTTATCACTTTTTTTTAGGGCACACTTGCATTGTGTAAAATATTTTAAATTGATACATTTCTCAGGATTGACCTGAAGCTTGGACGGTGGTATGTTCTAGAAACCAACTATGACCACTGGAAAGAACCATTCTTCCTTGATGACCGTAGAACTCCTGCCATGAAGTGCATGAACCAGACTACACAGAATGTGAGTTGGTGTTCTCTCAGTATTATTTTGCTCCAATTATTTTTCTTTGAACTGGTACATTGCTAAATGTATTATGTGAACTAATCTTGGATATAGCCCTCTTGCACGTTATAGGCAGTTCCAATTTTTCCTGCGTAACAACCTGTTCTTTTGTAGAACATCTCCCTGAAGACTGTGTATGACATGCTCTCAACCAAGCCGGTCTTAAACAAGGTGAGTTTATTTTTGTATGTCAATTCTGAAGCTTAATAACTGCTTAAAGACATCTCTCATTGTACTTATTGCAGCTGACCACATACACCACATTAATGGTAGTGTCAAAAGGAAGCCTGGAGTCGTACATACGTGACTGCCCAAATCCCTGCATGCCTTGGTGAGCCCGTAAACGCGGAAAACGGACCAGTCTTCAAATGCTTAATTGCACAAAATGGCTGAAGAACCAAAATTGAATTATCCTGAGATACAGCTACTGTATATTTGCACAGAAATCAAACTTTGTTTTTAAATTAACACTGCAGGTGTAATAATCAGATTTTGAATGACCAATCTGTAAATATTGTTTTGTGGGTTTCTGGGATTGCTTACATGTTGTGAGTTATAGGAACAGTGACCCTTTTCATTCCTTCACTCACAATTCAATAAACTGAAAATGGAGATGTCAATTCTGTACGAGGCAGGTATTTTGTTATGAGCTGAGCTGTCCATTTTACTTTGTACTACTGAGAAATTGTTTCATCTTTAAAATGTCAAGTCAAATTATTCTAATAAAAATGTTTTATATACAAGCACTTTGAAAAGTTTGATTTTATTAATTAAAACGTCAGAGTAGCCAACCTTTAAGTTACATGGAATTCATGAGAGAGACTAATCCGTAAACTTAAAGGAAGATGAAGGATTTGGATAACTAACAGTTAAATACTGAACTACATTTGATTCATCAGCAGCTAATCAGACTGAAATTGCACTGTAGAAATATGGTTCGAGTGCAAACGAGTGAAAACTGAAGGATAAGGCGAGGTCAAGACAAACCATTAAAATATGATTTTTAAACTGATCCCATAACCAATAAAACGGGGACTAAGGCAATTCTTGACAGTATTTGCAACACCTAACGATTCAGACAATTGCAACAATGTCGATGCTCAGCAGAACAACTGTCAGATCAGCAACAAATAACATGTTTAGTAATAAAATGAATCAAATGTGGATTGTGTGCAGACATATCTTTTACCAGTTCACTACCAAAAAGTGACTGATAAGCAGTTGCTCTACTGTTACAAATAAAGAACAACCAACCATCAACAAGTGCAGGGTGCAAGTGTAGTGTTGCTATAACCAATTGTTTAACCGTTGGTTTGATTATTCACTTGGTGTACTGACAGTTTCTGGGGAAGAGAAAAAGGACATTCCCATAGTAAAGAATGGTTCAAACACAGGCTAAACAGGTCAATGGTAGCTATGCTTATAATGTACAAGGTTCATATAATATACCTGGTTCTTTAAGAGCCTGTGCATTTCCAACTAGCTCAGCAAGTGACTCTCTATTATTAGTGATCTCAGCAGACAGGTTGTTGTTTTGCTGTTCCTCCACTATCCTCTTCTGAAGTGCCTCCTTCCAGTAAAAGAAACAGATATCCACTTGTTGTAATTCAATTATTGAATATATTGTAATTGAGATACAAACTACTTGTATTAATAGCAACATAATTGCTATTAATAAACATTAAACTATGTTTTATAAATCATTGCAGACCCCCCTCCTTCCCACTACATTAGAGTGTAAACGTTACACACCTCACAGATGACTGTCAGTTGCAAGGGCAAGTCCTCAACCTTAACAAAGTCCTCCTCATCAGACTTCTGGCTGGTGTTACCTGAGCCCATCTCCTGCATCAACAACAATTATTTACACATTAAGACAGACAGAAAGAGTAACTGTAGCCAACCGGATGGTGTGGCATGTATATCCAAGCATTTTCTTCTGCCTGGGACTTACATCCACATTGATCATGACGGGCGAGTCTGTGTCAGGGCTGCTGCTGCTGCTGGTGGATCCCTTGCAGGCGTCCTGACCGTGGGCAGTGCTGTTGGATTCAGAGACAGCGGCAGCACCACACCTGTGGTCCACCGTGTCTTGTTCTACCGCCGCGGGGTCCGCGCTAAGCCCGGGGGACTGACACTTGCTCACTGCACATGAGTGGGAGTTAGAGGGTAGGTTTGACGTTAAGTTACGTTCGCGGTGGGAGTGTACATTTTGAACGTGTTGTGTGAACATTCCACATCGTTTGATTTAAACGACAACTTTTTGTCCAGCTTCCATGCGTGTTCTACCTCCTCAGACTGTTTGCGTGTGTTTGCAAATGTTCACGGCAAATTCGAAGCAAACAAAACAGTTGGAATATTGTTTGCCAATTTGAACGCACATAGGACAGGAAGTGCTTTACCATCATTGCTCTCTGGACTGTTCTGTTCAGATTTAGTCTCAGCTGCGTTTCCGCTGGGTGGTGCGTCCTGGAACAGCAGCAGCAGCAACATATAGACACATTTAGATCAGAAAGCAGCGTTAAGATGAAGCTATTTGAGTGCTTGTGGTCGGTCCTGACCTGCTGCTCTGCCTGGCCGTCAGTAGTCACCTGTAAGGAGGTCTGGACTTCTATAGGCCCAGCAGCAAACTCCTCCATTTCGTCCTCCTCGTTCTCATCCTCCCCACTGCCGTAGTTGGTCAGGGCCTGAGTCTCTGCCTTGGAAAGACCTAGAAGAATCATTACAACACAATGCATGCATTACATAAAGTACAATGGCTTACAAAAAAAAACACATTTTCAGCTGTCGAATATTTGGTTTGTTTGAGGAGAAAACGATAAAGCTTTACACACAGATCAAAAGAGGAATTCTGTCTTCTTCGCTTTCATCTTCGTCCACATCTGAGACATCACCGCTCATGCTGTCCTTCCCCTCAGTCTGCAAATATTGCTCCTGAGGTTTAGAGTCGCCATTTGGTTCCACATCATCTTGGTCCTGGGGTGGGGAGGGTGGGATCATGACAACAATGAATATTGCAGTACATTTGAGACACGGTTTTAAATACATGTTAATTTATTAAAGATGTATTCATATTTAATATAAATTAGGGGGGGGCTATGGCTCATAAAGTTAAACGATCACTGTTCTACATGACCTACCTTGTCTTCATCCATATATGCTTGAGAGGACTTGTCACCTACATCCACGTTATTATTCTAATAAGAGAACATGCATGAAGAGTGAGTTTTAGTTGCAGTGCTAGCCAGCCACGTCATCACATCACTACACACTGGAGGATGACCTGACCTCTGGTTTGTGCCTGGCGTTATTGAGCTGCTCAGCCTTCTGCTTGTTCTTCTGCTTGACCGCCATGCTGCCGCCGTCCAGGTTTTGCATTAGCCTGAAGAAGGCCAGCTCGTTGAAGAGGATCTCCGAGATCTCCACCAGAAGGTCTTCGCCACAGTCATTCAGAGTGCGGCCTGCAAATTTATTCAGAGAGTCCTGGGCCAGAAGGGAAAAACAACAGCAGTATGAACCAGCCAGGCTGGTGTTAATGCTTCATTAAGCAGGATATGTTAACATCAGACAAACTCCTTGTTCTCATTTCAAGCTGGTGCCAACCGCTGCTTGCTTTATTTTATACTCAATTATTTAATAGCACAACTAGGTTGCAGTACGTCCAAAACAATCAAACAAAAACACAACCTGTCTTACTTCAGATCCACCTGTCCTACCTGCAGTATTCCGCCCAGTTGTCTGTGGAAGAAGCGGACAAACTCCTTGCTCTCGTCTTTTTGCTGGGTGAGGGAGAGGACCATGCGCCGCACAGACGTCAACAGCTGGTAGGTACACACCTCGTCCATGTGCTCCTGTGGGCACCAGATGGGAGTCAAAGGCCGTTACACACCTCCTGCGCTGGCCAAACGTCAACGCTGCCCTCGTGGTTCACGCGTGCTTGTTATTATCCCACCTTGAGGACGGGAATGACCTCTGTCATGATGCCCTTTATCTGACGGTCCAGCTGCTCCGTGTCGATCTGAGGGCATCGGGCGTCACCGGAAGCGCCTTCTGCTCCTGCGCAAACAAAAACGTTATTTAAAAAACTAATCAAGAAACCACAATGATCCAAACAACATGTAGCTCCCCCCCCCCAATGATGTATATTAGCAGCATGTTGCTATGGTAAATGCATCTAAAATGGTGCCAGGCGCAATCAAGACATGATTAGACGTGGTGGGATACCTTCTGCTGCTGAAGCAAGGCTAGCAGAAGGCTGTTCACAGTCAGACAGAACAGAGATGGCTGCAGCGCGGCCACTGCACTGGTTAACCTCAGCGTTAAGCTTCATGCGTTCAAATGCCCGCATCCTGGCCAGAGCTTTGTCTAAATGTATCACCGTGTTGCCTTGGAGAGCAGCACAGCCAGAGGAGCAGAAGTGAAGAAGGACGGGACACGATTATATTGTTAGAGAAAGGCAAGAGAGTGCAAAGGACAGAGGAGTTAAATTAATTGTAATCCATCCATAATAGATTCCACAGCGGGGTCAAGCAGATCAAGCCAGAGTGCATTCACAATCCATGTCACTGAATAACTTAGCATATCAGGAGTGGCTAAGCAACCGGTATGCAATATGAAGAACATGAAAAGAAACATACGCCTAAATCACATATTTTGGGTCTGATAATAAGCTATAGGCAGATCTACATAATGCAATGGACCAATTTGGTTGTTTCGGTTGACAATTTCAAAGCAATTATCTAAAAAATTCCTTGTGATTTTTCATTCAAGTCAACAAACACATCCAAAACTCATAAGAAGTTAAATTACTAGGCTAATAATGTGATGCGATGTTTTCAGTTATTTGGCTCTTATTACGCTTCTTCAAATAAGTTCTTGAAAGCCAAAATGCGACCAAACGCTAGTTTTCAAAGTAGTGGCAGCAGCTCGAATTCTCAGTGGAATATGAATGCGTGAAATTTGCATGGACTTAATCCATGCTTGCTGCACAGTACGGTAAGCAAAGCGTATGTTTCAGATATGTGTATAGAAGTTCTCATTCATATTTCTAGATTTTCCCCACCCCTACCATAGTGTCTTTTAGTTCAACATGAATATATCCCAATTAGCATTATCTACATTCTTAACAGCAGAGGGTTTGGTGAAGAAGCAAAGTTGAAAGCTGCCGAATAATCCTGAAATCAAGAGGGTGAGGGTATCAACATGTGTATGCAATATATACAGTAACTACCCAGGTCATCGTTAACGAAAGCATCCAGGTTGGATAACGTTGACATGGAGCTGTCATTGTCTAAAGAGTCCCCAGCATCCCTCTCCTTCACAGAGCTTTGCTTCAGCCTCAAATTCTTCTCAGACACCTCCTGAGTTAAGGAGAAAATTATTGTTAGGCTAGCAGTATGCTACAATTCCTTAAGAAGAATCACTCATCCTCTCTAGAGTGTAGAAAATTGAATGATTCATTAGAGAGCTCATCTGAAAAACAACAAAATATTCCCCAAATTACTCCTAGAGGCAGGGAGAAATAACAAGTGTATAAAACAATAGAGGCTCCCCCTGCCATTTTCCTAACGCTAAAAAGTCAACATTCCACCCATCAGTCAACAAACAAAGGCGTCATTTAGAAAGACAAAGAGGCTCGGCTTCCAATTAGCAGACCCCTGGGGATGTCAGCCTCCCAGAACAAAGACCACATACATGTCTGATCTGGCACAAGAGCCTCAGAAAGACAGGGTCATTTTGAACCAACGGGGCTGTCGGCGAAGGCTGGCTGTCAAGTGGGCACACAAAGACAATGAGAGGAAGATGAGGTACAGAAAAAAATGGGACCGGGGAAGGGAGGGTGACAAGAGATGGACAGATGAAAAGAGATATGAGAAGAGAGGAGAATGAAAAATGTCTCGAGAGACAGAAGAGGGAGCCAGAAAATGAGGTGACACACTTAGAGCTGCTGAAAGAAAAACGGTGAAAGGAGAAGGGAAGATTGTGGTGTGACACGTACACAAGATCAACAGAGGGAAGAGGGTGAGAATCATTACTGGATAACACACACACACACACACACGAGGGTAGTGGTGCGCTACATGTGTCGTCCAGAGGGTAGATGTCTCTTACTGCATCGCTGGTGGCCAGACTCTCGCTGGGTGTGAGCTCAGACTGAGAGCCTGCAGCCCACGCCGCAGGACCCAGAGACGCTGGCTGCTCCTCGGCTGCTACGCTCGTCTCGGTCAGGTGGCTCGTTACTATGTCCTAGAGGAGGCGCACAAAGTCACACTGACTAGCTCCATACAACTTTAGCGTCCCATTCGTTGTGCATGCCTGCGCCTGACACAGATGCGCACCGGTTGATCAATCACAATGCTTTCATTATTAAACAGATGCATTCAATCCAAAGCGGTTTACAGTGGTTGCAATTACAAGTATTAAGGAGCTAACATGGTTCTGCTTGCCACCGTTGTAACCACTAAACCCCCCCCTCCCCATTTCCAACTCCCACCATCAGACCTCATACACACCTGCAGGGAGTAGAGCGCCCTCTGGCGCAGGTAGTCGGTATTGAGCAGCTGCAGCTCATGGAAGAGCTCAATGAGGAAGTGAGGGCGGGACTCATTCTGGGAGATCAAAGTGGCCACCTCGGAATAAATGGTCTCCCGCAACGCCTCGAACAGAGAGAAGTCACCGCTGGCATCTGAAAAGACCCATATGAATCGGTCAGAGAGGCTACAGCGGGCGCTGTACAGACAGGCACAGGTCTCACAACATTTAGGTAACCTAGGTATATGGCCGTGCTGCGACCAGATCAGCTCAGGGGGTCTGCCAACACAGGGCAATGCGTGGGATGCTAAGGGGCATGTGAACAGGAGACAAGCAGATGCTGTGTGAGTTTACCTGGTGCCTCAGTGCATGCAATTCTGTTAGAGAGGAAGGGTGTTCTCCAAGCATAGGCTGTGTGTAAAAATAAATTAAAATGACAAAGGAAATTAACCCAAAACACAACAAAACGTGCAGACATAAATGTAGGTAGAACATAAATTCTAATATAATTTTTTTTTAACCATATGGAAGAAACATTTTTCATGTATATGGTTGAAACAATCAAAAGTTCCTTCAGTTCAATGACAACAACCAAAAGCAACTAGAAATAGATTTCCATCCAAATAAAAGCCCGATGATGGGTCAGAACAAAACTTAAAGAGAGACTAGTAGTAACAGCCTACCAGACGAGAGGTCGTCGGCCTTGTTGCCAGGTTTGGCCTTGCTGTCCAGCTTCTCTTGAGTTAACTTATCCAGCAGAGACTGGTTCTGATTCTTTCCATGGGGCTGCGCTGCCCTCCCCTGGGCAAAGTCTGCAGTGCTGCTCACACTGTCAGTTTCCTTGCCTAAAGAGCATTTGACCATGAAGTGAATCAACAAGCAAATGCGTTCAATCTGACACAACATCATCTAGCGTCTCCCGTACCTCCAGTGTGTTTGTAGCCTTTGCCTCTGCGGCGGCGGCTCCTGCCGTTGGCCGTCTTGCTGGGCGTCTTGTCCCGGGAGGCCAGGCTGGCCTGAGCGGATGCCTTGTGGCCCGCCCTGAAGGTCTTGGTGACCGTGCTGGGGTCAGCGGGGTCGGGCACGCTGCCGTAGCTGCCCTGGGAGGCCTGGTCGTAGGCCTGGGGGCGGTGCTGATGGTGCTGGGGCTCGGCGGGGAAGGAGGGGGGAGACTCTCGGTGGAAGGTGGAGTCGCCGTGGTTAGCGGGCTTAAGCCAACCAGCGGACCTGTCCGGGAAGACACACACACACCATGTTGCTCACAAGACCAGCAACAGCACTCTATGGGGGGGGGGGGGGGGCCAGAGCAAGGCAGCGGTACCTTCTCTCTGGAGCGGGGCTGAGAGGAGACCGCTGCACTGGAGGGGGGAAGCTCATGTACTCGGTCTTGACGGAGGTGTTGGGGTCCTGCTGATGCTGATGCTGCTCTGAGCTGCTCTGGGCTGCCGTTGCCGGGGCATGCCCACCCATGGTCGGGGGGTACAGGGGGTTGAAGCCTGCGGGTCAGGAGCAGAAACCGTGTGGATGAGGCAACTGCGATGACGTCTACTGAGATGCACACAACATTCATTCAGTCTTCTAAATCTCACAAGTTAATTCATGCTCCCTGAAGACTGAAGCGGTAACAATTTGGGCATTTTACAAGCAAGGCTCACTGCTCCAGTAATCATGTACACATGCTCTAAATATAGTTAATAGTTATGGAGTAGATTTTTTATGGTAAAGAATCATGACGTTCATTAAACACTGATGAATTCTGAAGGGGGGGGGGGGACAACAACAATGTATGGTGCCATAGGAACATATGGTGGAATATGCCTGACACCTCCAACACCAATACTCTACCTACAACAGCAGCACAGTCATTTACAGTATCTAGCATCAAATAAACTGATCGTTTAAATATCTTGGAATTACTGTTGATGTCGATCTTTCTTTCAAATTACATATTCAACTACTTGCAAAAAAAAATAAAACTGGGGTTTTATTTTAGAAATAGGGCATGCTTTTCTTTTGAGGCTAAAAGGAGGCTTGTGTCAGCCACTTTTATGCCTATGTTGGACTATGGTGACATTTTATACATGAATGCTTCTTCTCAGAGTTTGCAATCACTTGATACCCTCTATCATGGAGCTTTGAGATTAATTTTAAATTGTAAAGCTCTTACTCATCATTGTATTTTATATGATAAAGTTGGCTGGCCTTCCTTAAACACACGTAGGCTTAGCCATTGGTATATATTTATCTACAAGGCATTGCTGGGTATCTTACCATCTTATTTTTGTGATTTCATTATTTTTAAAGACAGTAGGTATTCCCTGCGTTCGCAGGACCTACTTTTGCTATCGTTACCTATTGCTAGAACAGAGTTAGGCAAAAGGGCCTTTAAATTTTCAGCCCCTGCAGCTTGGAATGCCTTGCAAAGAAATTGAAAAATTAAGTTATCTTGTCACTTTTGGTCATTTCAAGTCAATTCTAAATTCTGTGGTTACTGATTCTTTTCCCTGTAGTTGTTTTTAGTCTGCACTTGATTTTGGAACCTAATGTTTTATTTATTACTTGTTTTATCTGTATTGTTGTCTTGTTACTGTGTTTTGATGTGAAACTATAACTGGTCCGTACCCAGGGCACTCTTTAAAAAGAGATTTGAGAATGAGCCTTCTCCTGGTAAAATAAAGGTTTAATAAATAAAATATAACCAGCAGCAAAGACTAGTTGTTTTGGCTCATACTGGGAGGGAAGACTGGGATATTGAGGGCACTGGTTGAAGGATGCAGCAAGGAGGACATGGGCAGGAAGAGGCTGGGAGAGACGGTGGGACAGCAGCTGCTGTCTTGGGACGATGCCTGGCTCGGAGGCTTCCGACCTGCGCAGGAGGTGGAAGTCTGCTGCTGCTGGAGATCATTCAGAACTTGCTTCAGTCTGGGGAATGAAGGGGGGGGGGGGTTGGATAGGCTTGAGAGGCTTGAAACAAATGTTAACCGCTGCGTTGAGGATGGTGTGTGTGTGTGTGTGTGTGTGTGTGTGTAGGGGTGGTGGCCCGCTACCTCTGCATGTTGCTCTGCTGCCAGGCCAGCTGGGTGTAGCACTGGTTGAGCTGGTGCATGACCAGGTGCACCTGGGGCGAGGACAGGTTGTTGGGCAGCACGTTGTACTGGCCCGTCAGCAGGCTCTGAAGCATGTACGACAGCATCTAGACAGGCAGGGGGAGAGCGGTCATTTCCATCTCCGAGGCTGGCCAATGTGTGTGGCTGGCTGCCACCGAATGACAGCCGTGGCATTTTAGATGGGTCACACACAATTAATTCTATGACGGCTATTACATTCCATTAAATGTCACAAGCCAACATCATTATCCAATGTCCATCATCAGGGGGAGAGAGGGACACATACAGAGTGAGTGAGAGAGTGAGAGAGTGAGAGAGTGAGAGAGAGAGAGAGAGAGAGAGAGAGAGAGAGAGAGAGAGAGACAGCCAGACAAAGCGAGAGATTGTCTCTCGCGAGATAGACAGAGAGAGAGTCAGTCAGTGAGAGAGAGAGACAGTCTGTGAGAGAGAGAGAGAGAGAGAGATTGTCTCTCGCGAGATCGACAGAGAGAGTCAGTCAGTAAGAGAGAGAGACAGTCTGTGAGAGAGAGAGAGAGAGACATCCATCCAACCTGCTGGTCCTGCAGGAGTGTCTGACACATGCTGGTGCTGAACTCCAGCTGTGTGCGGAGCTGGTTGACCTGCTCCTGCCAGTGGCGGGATCCCTCTGAGAAGGAGAGGTCCGAGGCCCAGCGCAGGTTCTCCTGACGCCTCGCCCCTCCCGGGGGAGTTACACACCGGGCCTGTGGCGGCTGTTTGGCCCGGGCCTTTCCCACGTGGCGAGATGCACGGCCGCTGGCCTCACCTGTGAAAGCCACCGGTGGCTTCACGTTGCTGCTGGGATGGAGACAAGGGCAGGATGTTCAGGACGATGACGAAGGGCTTTCCTGTTATTACAACTGGGTTCAACTAATAGAACATCCACATTTCACCCCAAAAGCAAGACTGTGAGAACCACATGTTCAACCAGACCTGCTCTGGTTCTTCCTGTTGGAGAAGGAGGAGCGCTGGTTCCGGCTGGATGCGTAGATGTGGATGTCGTCGCTGGAGCTGGTCTCCGCTCCGTCTTCATCCTCGTCGTCCTCCTCGTCGTCCTCCTCCTCCTCCTCAGCGCCCACCTCCGAGTGGTAGTCATCCCTCACATCACCCAAGTGGCACGGAGTGGAACCGCCCCAGGTGGCCAATGTCCTTAGAAAAGGCGTTCCGTAAGGGTCAAACTTCAGAAACGGGGAGGGAATGTGGTATTGCCGGCGATACGGTGACAGCGTCCTCAAGGTTAAACGGGAGTCAGCCTGTGGCACGGTCACCGCCTCACCTCTACGGTTTGAATTATTTATGAATCAGCATGGCAGGGTGGCTGTTTAAATTAACTTGAGTAGCAGCCTAAGAAGAATACGAGGCACGCTCCAGGTGAATGTTAAAGTGTCTGGACGAGAGGAGATATTTGTGGCCCCCGGGCAACTTGAGGCAGCTACTGAAAAGCTACAAAACAACACATACATCTAATATGAACGTTAACCTGAGTAAGACCTAAAACAATCCTTTGGCTCTGGACAAAGATTCACAGTTTCTTTTGTGTGTACAGCCTGAACCTGAACAATAGTCTGAACCGTCAGGGATGATCATTTTTTATTCTTTAAGTATTGAACTTATATGTGGTGTTTTGTGTCTGGGATGTTGTCTTTCATGGTTTATATTTACTATGAAGTAAATACTTATTATACCTGGCTGTAACACAATTTCCCCTAGTGGGATAATAATTAATTTGGACTTTCACTGAGGCTTGGTTTACCACAAGTGCAAAAACGGTTCATGTCGTTTGTAGGCCAGATGCATTATGGTCACACACTAATGTCCCCACAAAGGCTTACTGTCTGTCTTCTGTGCTTTGTTGCAGGTAGCTGGGCTCATTAAACCAACTGAGAACCTGAATGTTAGTGGTTCCAGGCCCGGCTCTCTCTTCCATTCAGAGTTGGCTCTTTAAGGCTACAGCAGCCATTTTCCTTTGTTTTGTTTGCATCACCTTACACAGTATCACATCCAGGGTTCCTACTCTAAGTAAAATGTAAAATCCCCTGACTTTTCCCTGACCAAAAAAAAAAAAAAAAAAAATCATAATATCCATGACCTATATTGAACAAAAAAAAAAACAGACCACCAGAGCGCTGTCTGTGTTAAGGGGCTATAGACAGCATGGCAACGATAAAACTGAACATGAATGTACTATTTTGCAAAGGTACTACAAAAGTGGTTAAACTGAGTTTGTAAGGTGGGGGTGACTATCCAGAAAGGCTCTCAGGAATTGTCTGGACTTTCCATGTCTGGAATATACTTTTTTAAGTTCCATGATATTCCAGAAATCCCATGAACCGTGGGAACCCTGCACATCCAACATTGATTACATTACATACTGATTATTCAGATGAACAAACCTCATGTTACCTGTTAATTCGTTTGTTTAGTTAAATACATTATGTTTTTGTAGGTTGAACATTTGTTTGTTGTGAACCTTGCTGTAACAGTAGGCAGGCGGAACCTATTGTGTCCAACTTGTTCACTTTACAATAACTGGTTAAAACCTTTTCAAACTACATTTAATCTACTTGGGTTATTAGGTGCCGTAATAACCTGGCTATTCCACACGCATCATCCTTATTTGTAAGCCAGTTCACAATTAAACTAGTACCAAGTAATACTAAAACACATTTATTTACATCTTCCAGGTTCTCCTACCTCTCGTCCCTACTGATGGGCTGGGAGGTCACGTCGGGGACTTCTGGGTGCTCTGTCCTGTAGGCGGAGTCACTGAGTCCACAGTGTCTCTGCTGCTCAGCCATCAGTGACTCCAGGTGCTTCCTGCGCTGCCGTAGCTCCTCCCGTAGGATCTGGTGACGCCGCATCTCCTCCCACAGCTGCAGGGGGTGTAAGGGAAGGAGCCCAGGCACAGCATTAATCAAGATGGCGGCAGGACTAACGGTGGAAAAAAGAAGGCCAGCTATGCGGTGAGCAGGGCGAGGGGGTGGGTGTGGAGCGTCACCTCGCTGTCTGGCACTGTGGTGTTAGCTGCCTCTGGGGCAGTGGCCTTGAGCACGGCCAAGTTAGGTTTGGGTCCAGAGGAGGAGGAGGAGGAGGGGTGGGGAGGGGCGTTGCCACTAGCCGGGGTAGACGCCGCAGCAGGAAGCTTCCTGGCCAGGCCTGGCTGGCTCGCCGTACTGGACACAGACGACTGGGGAAGAAGAGACATGGTCACCCCGTACAGCAGGCAGCAACAGGCAGGGTTGTAATGTCAAGTTACCTGACTTTCACATGACCTATATTGAATGGAAAAACCAGGCCACCAGAAGGATGTCTGTATAAGGGACAGACATTCAGACTAGTGGCTAAATTGGTTTTGTAAGGAGGGGAGTCTGGGAGTCATTCCCCAGGACTTTCTACTAAGCATCAAACACTTCATTTCACTACATTCTGGTCAATTTTAAAGCACCAATTTGTGCCTTTTCTCATCAATTTATGGTGGAAATGTTTTAGCGTGATTTGTTGAAACCTCTCAACATCTAATAAAAATGGTAACATGCTGCAAATAAAATTCCCTGACTTTCCATGTCTGGAATCGGCGTTATGAAATTCCATGGCCAGTGGGAACCCCTTGTGTGAGGGAGCGGCTGCTACCTGGAGATTGGGGCAGACCCACTGCAGGTCCTGAATCTGGCCCTGGATCTCCATCAGCCTCTGGCGCTCCTCGTGGAGCTGCTTCAGCTCCTGCTGATGCTGCCGCAGCTTCTCCTCGTACAGCTGGTCCCTGTGGTCGCAAGGGTTATTAGTCACTTACTAATCAGTTATTAGTCACTTATTAGTCAAATATGAGTCACTTATTAATCAGTTATTAGTCAAATATGAGTCACTTATTAGTCAGTTATTAGTGCGGTCACTACAGTAGGGGATTCCTCCTAATGGGACCAGACCCACCTGGCTTGTTCACACAGAGCAAGGTCTCTGGAGCTCGTGTTGGCCCCCAAAGCCCCCGCCGCTGCAGCCCCTCTGGTGTTGTTTGGCTGCTGGAGGAGAGAGTCATCCTCATTGGCCGTGGTGCCGTCTGTGTCGTCGCTCTTTAAACACAGAGAGAGAGAGAGAGAGAGATGGTCACTTTACTATGTAGCGTAGCGAGGCAAGCCGCTGGGCAGTAGCTCCTCATCTGGCCCCTTCTGTGTAAAGGAGATCCATACCTGCACCATGGCAACCAGCTCCTGCAGCTGTCGCAGCTTCTGCTTGGCCGTGTGCAGCCGGTGCACCTTCTGGGCAAAGTCTGTCTCGTCTCCCAGGCTGCTCCGGCGGCTGGAGCCCGACGCCTCGCTGTCCGGACCCCCAGCCCGCGGCCCCTCCTCCTCCTGGCCCTCCTCATCCTTCACCTGGCTGGAGCTGCTGGCATGGTTATACTGGCACTCTGGACGGGAGCACGGTGACAGTGTTACTAGTGTAAACCAATGTGAACCAACGGCGGTTCTCCACACCGGCGAGGGTGTGTGTTGACAGTGTTGTCGAGGGTTACCGATGGCTGAGGGGATGTTGAGGCTGTGGAGGTTGACGGCAGAGCGGTTGTTAATCTCGCGCTCCGTGTTTAGGCGGCCGTCCCGGTTGTTGGCGCCGCCCGCGCTCCTTCCAGCCCGGCTATTGGTCAGGCTGTTCAGGTCTGTCCAGTTGCCGCTGTGCTGGGGGTTCCTGAGGACGCGGTGCAAGGCCAGCACATGAAACACACTACAACGCCGGTTAAGCAGATACTTTTTCTGCTTACCACCCTCATGACCCAGCTACAGTCTGCTCCCATTAATCAATGATCAACCTGCACAGCGGACAGAGAAATACTATACTAGTAAATACTAGGGATGGCACGACACAGTTTTTTCAGTCCCGATACAGATACACTTTGGGTATCGGCCAAGTACCGATCCGATTCCAGTGTTAAATTAAGTTAAGTTGCAAAGTAAATGACAGCCAATCTCTATTTTAGGACTTTTTTAGAAACCTACTACTGGGTGGCATTCTAGGTACTACTAGGTACATTCTATTGGCATATTTTATGGCCTTTATTTAAATCAAACAAGGTTAATTTTGACATCTAAATTAGCATAGTTAGACTATGTGGCAGAGATAAAGTTTTGTTTTTCTTCTTTTCATTAATAAAAATTTTACACTTGTTCAACTTTTATGGGTTTAAAGTCCACCAGAAAATATCCAGCTCATTAAAGCAGTCATATCTCAACCAGACATGAAACCTGTGACCAACCAGATACTACATGTACAATTAGCAGCAAGCCTGTGTGTGTGCATGGAATTGTGAATATTTTCCAGGCAATAATACCTATATAACCTTCAATGGTATTGCTATTAGTCCATAAAATAAAAAGGTCATTCTTGACTTGCACCTATATCCACATTAAAAATGTCTGTATTCGGCAACATGGACACCCTTGAAGCCAACCTGATGTTCGTGATGGGCTGCTGGTTCTCCTGCTCAGAGTCCAACATGGCTTCAAAGAGAGATCCATCCTCAGTCCCATCTTCCTCTTCCTCGTCATCCTCATCCTTCACATTCTCATTGACGGTGTCCACCATCATGTCAGAAGTCTGCTCGTAGTACTGGACCAGCTCCCGTAGCTCATTCAGACGTTTGTGCACCTCCTTTAACTTCCTGTGAAAAGGACGACTCAATAAATACACACCGCTATGCTGGAAAATGTCACCGGGTACCTAAACTTTACAGGCCTCTAAAGTCTATCTGTGCTGTGTGTCTTGCTGCACCTGAGCTTGTCAGCAGAGTTGCAACTGTCCTGGTGCTGGGAGGGTGACTGGTGGAAGGAGGAGGCTGTGGCCCCATTGGAGCACAGAGCAGGGGGACGATCGGAGGTGCTTCCCATGCCGATACTCCGCTGGGTGGACATGCCACGGCCTGGTACATGCACGTACGTACACACACACACACACACACACACGTTGGTCAACAGGGAAATGCATATCACAAAAAGCTATACGACATAATGTACATCAGGGCTATTCAATTCCGGTGCTGGAGACCCACTGTCCTGCATGTTTTAGATGAGTCCTTGTCCCAACACACCTGATTCTAATGAGTGGACCGTTACTAGGCTGCTAACGACACATTCATTTGAGTCAGGTGTGTTGGAGCAGGGAGACATCTAAAACATGCAGGACAGTGGCTGCGTTTACATGGACCCTATTATTCCAATTGGAATAAAAAATCCCAACCCGAAAGAAAATTGCCCTGATATACAACACAAGACATGGGAAATGTTCCTACAGGAGTTGTTGTTGAGGGTGTGGTCTCTGAGAGAGTGCAGCTCCTGTAGGATCTTGTCCATGGTCTGCTTCTGGTCTTGGAGCTCTTGGAGCTTGGTGAGCTTAGCGGTGGCACCGGCAACCCCGGTGGCTAGACCGACATGGGGGCCGGAGGAGGAATGGAGCAGAGGCCTGTGCCTGGGGGGACCCACGGGCTGGGGGGCTCTTGAACGGCACACCTCTCTGGAGAGGGACAGGCTCTCTGCCTGGCGACGGTTGTCAGGGACGGCTTTAGTCTGCACAATGGGAACATTAGATGGCGTCTTGTTTATTCCCACAATAGCACAAGAGCGGCTTAGTGAACAAATGTGAGTGTGGCTTGTTGACACTGATGTGTGTCTAGTGGAAGAAGGACAAAACGCGACCCACAGAGGAAAACAATAGCGCTTGTGTGTGCCAAGCCTTTGAGTTGCTATGAACCCTGTGTCCCTGTGTCAAGTTTTACGCCACCAGGGAAGCAGGCCGGACGACAATACGCAAGCGGCTTAGCCACCCTATCCCATGAGCCACTGTACCTGGGAGTCGTGCAGCTGGTTGTGGAACCTCTGGATCAAGTCGTTCAACTCATCGTTCAACTCTGAGGTGATGCTGACGCCAGAGACACTGCCTGTGTTTTCTGTAACAACTGGTTGGAAAAGTGATTCATTCAGCAGCGCTGCGTTGTGAAACTGTAACACAAGCACGTGTTAATACATAAAAGCTGGCTCTCTGTACGCAGGGGAGAAACCGGCAGTCAAGAGCCTACCAGCGTCGTCCATGACAGTGATGGCCTGCTCCGCACTGTGCTGCATGGCCATTAGAGCCGCCTGCCGGCCCTGCAGAGCCCTCAGCTGCTCCTGCTGCTCCAGCATCTTCTTCAGCAGCTCGTGCTGCTTACGCAAGTTCTCCAACTCCTCCTCCTGCTCGCTGCGCGCCGCCGTCGCCCCGCCGCCGCCCCTGCCGCCGCCGCCGCCCTGGGATCACACGCACCCGCTTGCAATTACTGACGCTGCATTCGAGCTCCTATCCAGAAGCAGCGCCGGTCTGTCTGATAAACTGGTGCTGTCGTTGTGAGAGAATGTGGGCTGGCTAGCGGTTAGCGTGATCCGTTACGTTACGGATTAGCAGGGGGATATCATGTGACAGGACCAACCATAGCGTTAGAGGAATCTGAGGTGCGCGCGTCAATGTTGAGGGAGGTGCTCTCTGCCAAAGAGCCAGACCCCACGGCTGAGTCAAGGGTGCCCACATCATCCTCCTCATTCTCCCGTGCCTGTGCGAAGACCAATCGGGATATTTTGTGCACATATTAAATATTGCCTTATGGTAAAAAAAACACTTATCCAAAAAGTGTATGTGCATACATATGCATGTACTCACACAGTATGCGTGAGTATTTTGCCTCACATTCACACACACACACACATTCATACGCCGATGGTGAATGCTGCAACATGCGGAGAACCACCGGGAGCAGTTAGGGGGCATCTTGCTCAAGTATGCTTACAGGTAGGTCAACACCGGGGTTCAAACCCATGACCTTCGAGCTGGGAGCCCAACACCCAGACCACTAGACCATCCTAACTCAACTTTCTTTCCTTCTTTTTAAATACAGAACCAATTTCATATGTTCTTTGATACTGCACTGCTGAAAAATATGTGACACTTAATGTAAACTGACCATCCCCAAAATAATGAACATCGCTGAAATAAAGACCAAGGGGACAGCTGTCCTTCTCTGGTGTTTCCATCCACGCAATACGACACTAAAGAACTAAAGTGCGCCAGGGCACAAAGAAAAGACGTGATTAAAAATGCATGTGTGGTATGCTGCGGAGCTACAATGACACCCAATGGCTAGGTGGATAAAAACGAGTTTGCTCTCAAACACACTCGTCTGAAGGACTCAAAATGCAGAATAACTAAGCTTGATTCACATCAGAAAACAATAGACGACTAACAATAAAACCAAAACCGATTGCAGACTGACCAGCATTTTCTGTAGGAAGCGCAAGTAGGACTTCTCCTGCTCCTTGAGGTGCTCGATGAGATGAGACAGGCGCTCCACGTTGGCTGGCACATCGTTCTTTTCCACCAGGTCATCCCTCATGGAGCTGGCCTTGCCGATGTACTCTCGGATCTGCACCAGCTTGCTAACCACCTGAGACGGCCCAGGGAGACAGAGACATTGGGTTTTGGGGGAGGGGTTAGAGGCAGGTGCATGGATAAAGGAATGATACAAAGACCCAAGGAAAGGTGAGTGAGGATCTGTAGTGGATTTGCAGACTGGGCTTAAGAAGGGCAGAGAGGGGGTTGTGCAGCAAATTCACTGGGAACCAAGGGTGGCATATTTATAAATTGGCCTATATACAGCCTGGCAGCAGCAGCAGCTCTAGCTCTCTCTCACTCTCCTTGTTCTACTTTCTTACAGCAATTTCCAGTGTAGCGAGGCTCAGTACAATAAGCCATGTTGTGCCAAAAAATTAAACCCTTCCATTAAGGTCACTAAACTCTAGCTATATTAGTCATGTAAAAATGCTAAAAGAAATAAGTTTAAGTGGGTGAAATACAACTTACCCATTGTCAGTTTCAATCTGATCCATTACAAATTAGTAGTACAGGAAATAAATCTAACTTGAAGCTACACTATGCAATTTATTACACAAGTTTTCTCCAAAACACATGGACACTGACTTACAGGCTATCGTTGGACTAATCTGGCAGCAGTGCAGAGAGACAATCCGTTCTCATGTTTCCAAGTGAGGCTTGTACTTCTAACCAATAAAATAAGCTCAAAAGAAGAGGGCGTACCATCTGAATGTCAATCAAGGTCGTGGTCATGAGATCATGAGCAAAGATCATGGGAACAGGTATGGTAGGGTTAGAAATAACAGGGGGAGGGAGCAGCAAATATTTATATTTTTTAAATTGTGGCCAGTGTAAGGCTGCGCTCACTCTACACAATATTTTTGACTTTCACAATGGCCACTGTCTAAGGTTCAATCATAGCACCATAAATGGAAAGAAGACTATAGTGATCTCTGAACCCCAAAATAATCTTAAATCTGTTGGGCATAATGTGCATACATCACATATTGTAGAGCTTTAATATGTTATATTGCCAGATATCCACACACATTTTTAAAAACAACATAGCTTTCTTTCTTTTTTACTGGAACGTTATTGTATTACCAATGGCGTGCCTACTCCAGGTGGGGAATGAGTCCTTACCCCAAGTGAAGGAGTTTAAGTACCTCGGGATCTTGTTCGCGAGTGAGGGGACTATGGAGCGAGAGATTGGCCGGAGAATCGAAGCAGCAGGAGCGGTATTGCAATCGCTTTACCGCACCGTTGTGACGAAAAGAGAGCTGAGCCGGAAGGCAAAGCTCT